>JZKD02S1958070.1:210352-221607 GCA_000966675.3 Picea glauca
GTGAAAGATCATGATAAAATGAGAGTCAAAACCCTCAATATATAGTGTATCAATGACCTAATTTTACTTTTTAGGTCATAAAAAGGCCGACAAGGCCATAATACCAAAATAATACGTTTTTTACATTAAATTGTCAAATTAAAACCCTAATTGAGCTGCAAAGAGAGTAAAATCCCCTTCAAGGGAGGCGCTATCCCTTTCTAGGGAAAATGAGACATCCAGGAGAAAAACGTTAGCCCCCAGGGGCCTCTCCAACATGCCACATGTGCCACTGCTGCCCAGTCTGCTCCAAAAGTGTCCATGAAGCTAGATGACGTCATGGTGAAGATTGGGACATCCTAATCCTTCCAAGGCTAGCGTTCCACTGAAAAGGGGTCATTCCCCCTAGGTCTAGTCCTGTCGGAGTGTCTCTGGTGGGACGTCCTCTTCCTTTCAGGTGAAAAAATCCTGATCAAATTATGTCCTGTCTCTGCCCCCTGATGGGGTTTCAGCATCCATCTGGTGGGCTCTTCAGCCCCATGGAGGTTCAAACTAGTCATCTCCCCATGTGTACCGGTCCAAATGGTACCTGTCCGTCGGGCATGGTCCTGCACATCAAAAGCTACAACCTCCATGGGATCATTAGTCACAGGGATCATAGCAATGTCAATCACAATCTCATAATCAATCTTATTAAACATATGCATAATACCCCTAATACATCAGTCAATAGTTCAAAGACATTACAAAAACCTGCAATACAAGATTGGAGAAAAGGTCAAGGCGTCCTATTGGGCTAGTGTCCACAAGAAAAGGAAAGTTTCCAGAAAGACCTCATCCAAGCCATGTAAGTGAGGTGATGTGGCTAGGGATGTCCAAACATGTGGGTGTAGTGAGGGCCAAGGATGCATAAGTGTTACCTGTGGGTGCCTTTGTAGAAGGCAAGTTGTACCTGTCATGGATGCATTTTTTCCAAGCCCATTCTTGCCTTTTTTCTTTTTATTCTTGTTTTATTCTTTTATTTTATTTTTTTGTTCAAGAACTAACCAGGGGACACTGCCTTGGCATGGTGACCAGAGCTGATAGCGTTACCCACAAGTACTTTCACAGAGATGAGAAGGTTGGCTTGTGATGAGACCCCCTTTCCCTTGGCCATGCAACCAAAGGTCACTGCCCTGGTGTGGTAACCAGATGGTGACAATGTCATACTGTTAGGTACCCATGGACCTAATAGGTTGGCTCGTGATGAGACCCCCTATCCTCTGACTAGGTCTTGTTTTGTTATTTTCTTGGGTCCCTCTTGTTTCTTGCTGAGAGGCTTTTTATTGCCTTCTTGGGGATCCCTGGGCGAAGCATCTCAAGGTTTTATTTATAGGCTTTTGTCTTTTACCAGCTGCTTTTACCTTCTGGGCCATTAGCCCTTTCTTCCCACGAGATAAGGTGCAATCCTGTAAATAGGTCAACCCAATGCCCTGACAAGGGGAGTGGGATAAATGAGCAGGAGATAAGATGAAATAGTGGTGTTATGATGGGAGCGGACGATGGATTTTCAAAAATCCCCCCAGTGGCAGACCAAAACCTATGGGCACAGGCTTGCTAGGGCACCCTGTCAATTCCCCCAAGCATGGTCAAGTGGGAAAATGTAAGATCCAAGCAGTTGTTAGAGATAAAAGAAATCATATGCATATATTTAAAGGTTTTAATGATCAAAAGTGACACATATCATGATACCTGGACCAATTACCTCACGGAGCAAGAACCTTCTTTGATACAGAACCAAGCCGATGGTGATGGATGTTGTTGTTGCTGAAACGACAAAGTTGATGGCAGAAGAAAAGGATGGGCCCTCTAGGACCATGCTCAGGGAAATCCTGCTCTCAATACTCCATGTCTAGGACCTGTGGGCCTCAAGACATGATCTCCTTGTTATCCCTAAAAAGCGGGGATAACATCTTATCACAAGTATCATGCTTCAGGGAAGTAACTTCCTCATTTTTATCAATATCTGAGCATAACGTTGGTTGATAACTTTCTTCATAGGATAAATCTAAGTGCTCATATGGGTAGTCATCAAAGTCCTCAAGGTATGACCGAAAATTAATCGGAGAGCATATCATTAGGTCATCCCTAGGTGTCTGAATAAGGTCAGGTTCTTGTTTCCAGATATCAAAATTATTAGTAACTTTATGTGATAAATGCAAAGGCAACCTTTGGAAAGGACCACCAATGTTGTACATGATATTTACATCATATCTAATCATATCCCATCCATGTTTCCCGACATGTATGAACTCATCAAAATTATCAACAAAGTCATTATCTTCATCATAACATGAAGGGGTTAAAACATCTGATACTTCTTTGCTCTCTACATCATAAAATAAAGTATCATTGAAAGTTTTGAAATAATTCACCTTGTTTAATCCTTCCTGTGCAGGAGCTTCAAGTGTTCGGATAACTTCATCAAGTGGAAGATCTACCTCCACATCTTCAGTCTTGAGACATAGAGGATCAAGCTTGTCCAAGGGTTCCATTTCCTTTTCACTCTCTGAGTCATAGAACAAGATATCATAAAAAATCTGGAAAGGAAAATGACTTACCTCATTCTCTTCATCTTGTGCAGGAGGGATAGGATCTTGGAGGGCTTCATCAGGCTGAGGAGTGAATCATGGGAAATATCCTGCTCCTTTTCAAGGGGTTGACAACATTCTTCATGGATCTCTTCTTTCACATTAGAGGGTTCTTGATTTTGAACATTATAAGCATTTCTGAGATCTGCCACAATCTCAGTAGTGAACCCCCCATCTTCCAAGGTTATTGTGAGATTATGAAGGGTATCTTCATATGTTTGGCAGCATGGTTTGGTAAGGTCAATGAACCTACTAATGAGGTGTATGAAAGATGATATACCCCTGTCTTCGCAACAACTCTTAAACCGGTCTTGTAAGTAGGATGGCAAAGTGAGTATGAATAATTTTATAAGAGCATCTTCTCCCCCCAACTTTGTCTTGCTCAAATACTCCAAAATATTTACGATGTGAGGAGTTGGGAGGCCCAAAAATGTTGGAGAGTTGTTTAGCCATTTTATATCAAAGTAATTTGGGTATCCTTGAAAACTTATGAAATCAATACTCAGATACATTTGTTCCCAGTGTGCCATGATCCCATAACTTGGAAATATCATAGATTTTGACAGTAAGATGGCACCCTAAAAAAATTAGTGGAGTCGCCAGATAATTTGCCTGAAACTATCAAAGGATAAGTGAAAACACCCTAGTGGAGTTGTTAGGTAAGCTTGTTAGATAAAAATCTAGAGGCAAGGCTTACCGAAAAGTGTCGTCTGAGGAAGGCTTGTCTCAGTGTTCCACGACAATGGCGCCAAAATGTTATTGCACAGTTTGCAGCTAGGAGTAAAGGCTATAAGGTAGAAGGCCAAACTGGCGTAACATGAACCTATCCCACCCAATGTCACCACCATGGGTAGGTTCTTTCTCTTTAGGGAGGCTAGACCTAGGGGAGACGTCCCCGGTGACCTGGGGTTTTGAAAGGGCAAAGGATAAAAGGAAAAGGACAAATTCCCCCTTCATAGATCACTGCCAATAAGATAGTCCCGGCTAAACAACCAATAATAAGGTATAACCAAAGAAAAGAAAATCACCTGCTTGAGACAACACAACAAGGCAACTGATACGTGCAATCTTGGTTAGAACTTCATATAAATCAGTGACTATCTGATATTCAATATAAGCAATTTAAAAGTAAATGTTGACGAAGTCAATGTTTACAAAATAGCAATGATAAATGTATCACTTGTCAATAAATACAAGACTGATATGGCATCCAATATAATCAATCAATACTTAATCTAACAAATTCCCTCAACTACCATCCAATTTCTCATAGACAAAATGTTGTTGCATCAATGATATAATAGCAAGGAGTGATGTCAGCATTTAGGGTTAGTAGGGTTAGGCAGAGTTAGGGTTAGTGCAGTTAGGGTTTTAATTCAAAGGTATTAAAAGTGTTTATATCAGGTTCTACTTCAATGTTTGAAGTCTTAGATCAGTGCCTTTAGGGTTAAATGGAGTCAATAATGAAGGATGCAGGAGTGCCTTTAGGGTTAAATGGAGTCAATAATGAAGGATGCAGGAGTTGAAGGAGGACGACTAAGGACTGGAGGGAAGAGCTCTGAAGTGCTGCTATGGCAGGGCCTTAGAGACAAAACCCTAGAGGAGAGGGGCTCACTCCGGTGTTGCTATGGAAATGCCTCGTGCTCTCTCCTCCTTCCTTAGATAGAAAAATGGCTAGCATGAAAGATAAAGTCAAGACAAGAGAGTCAAATGAGGGAGAATGTTGCTACATCAAGGCTCTATCATCAAAACCTAGAAGAAAATGACCCTAAGTGTAGATAACCTAGGCCTGGGACGTCTCCTCCTTCTTGAGCTCTGGAAAGTACAACTAGCATATGAAGAGGGGAAAAATGAGTGTAGCTAAGGCTAGTCTCAATCCTCTTCAGCATGAAAGAGTAGAGTGTTGATATGGCAAGGCTCTATCTCACTTCAACAAACAAAATGGCTAGAAATCTTGACGGGGACATGAGACAAGGACCAATTATGTGTGCTTGTCACCTAGGGTTTATGCAACAAATTTATAATGATAAAAGCAAGTAATAATAATACAACCATATAATTACGATTTTTTTCATAATTTCACTTACATTTCACCAAGAAACATCATAGCAAACCCTAGTTGTAACACCTTCCATCAAGAGAAATGCCAAAAAATGCCAAGAGAATCTTCCTTCAACAAGTGCGTCTCACTAAATCAGCCAAAACCCTAAAGTAGGGAACAAATTTCAGACCTCACCAAGTGGTGAGTGAAAGATCATGATAAACTGAGAGTCAAAACCATCAATATATAGTGTATCAATGACCTAATTTTACTTTCTAGGTCATAAAAAGGTTGACAAGGCCATAATACCAAAATACTACCTTTTTTACATTAAATTGTCAAATTAAAACCCTAATTGAGCTGCAAAGAGAGTAAAATCCCCTTCAAGGGAGGCACTATCCCTTTCTAGGGAAAATGAGACATCCAGGAGCAAAATGTTAGCCCCCCAGGGGCCTCTCCAACATGTCGCATGTGCCACTGCTGCCCAGTCTGCCTCCAAATGTGTCCATGAAGTTGGATGATGTCATGGTGAAGATGGGGACGTCCTAAGCCTTCTAAGGCTAGTTTTCCACTGAAAAGGGGTCATTCCCCCTACGTCTAGTCCTGTCGAACTGTCTTTGGTGGGACGTCCTCTTCCTTTCAGGTGCAAAACCCCTGATTAATTTATGTCCTGTCTGTGCCCCTTGATGGGGTTTCAACATTCATCTGGTGGGCTCTTCAACCCCATGGAGGTCCGAACTGGTCATCTCCCCATGTGTACCAGTCCAAATGGTACCTGTCCATCGGGCATGGTCCTGCACATCAAAAGCAACGCCCTCCATGGGCTCATCAGTCGCGGGGATCATAGCAATGTCAATCACAATCTCATCATCAATTGTATTAAACATATGCATAAAACCCCTAATACATCAGTCAATAGCTCAAAGACATTACAAAAACCTGCAATACAAGATTGGAGAAAAGTTCAAGGCATCTTATTGGGCTAGTGTCCACAAGAAAAGGAAAGTTTCCATAAAAACCTCATCCAAGCCATGTAAGTGAGGTGATGTGGATAGGGATGTCCAAACATGTGGGTGTAGTGAGGGCCAAGGATGCATAAGTGTTACCTGTGGGTGCCTTTGTAGAAGGCGAACTGTACCTGTCATGGATGCATTTTTTCCAAGCCCATTCTTGCCTTTATTCTTTTTATTCTTGTTTTATTCTTTTATTTGCTTTTTTTGTTCAAGAAATAAGCAGGGGACATTGCCTTGGCATGGTGACTAGAGCTGACAACGTTACCCACAAGTACTTTCACAGAGATGAGAAGGCTGGCTCGTGATGAGACCCCCTTTCCCTTGGCCATGCAACCAAAGGTCATTGCCCTGGCGTGGTAACCATATGGTGGCAATGTCATACGGTTAGGTACCCATGGACCTAATAGGCTGGCTCGTGATGAGACCCCCTATCCTCTGACTAGGTCTTGTTTTGTTATTTTCCCGGGTCCCTCTTGTTTCTTTCTGAGAGGATTTTGACTGCCTTCTCGGGGATCTCTGGGCGAAGCATCTCGAGGTTTTATTTCTAGGCTTTTGTCTTTTACCAACTGCTTTTACCTTCTGGGCCTTTATCCCCTTCTTCCCACGAGATAAGGTGCAATCCTGTAAATAGGTCAACCCAATGCCCAGATAAGGTGAGTGGGATAATTGAGCGGGAGATAAGATGAAACAATGGTGTTATTATGGGAGCGAACGATGGCTTTTCAAAAATTGCCCCAGTGGAAAACCAAAACCTATGGGCATAGGCTTGCTAGGGCACCCTGTCAATTTTCCCAAGCATGGTCAAGTGGGAAAATGTAATATCCAAGTAGTTCTTAGAGATAAAAGGAATCATATGCATATATTTAAATGTTTTAATGATCAAAAGTGATACATATCATGATACCTGGACCAATTAACCCACGAAGCAAGAACCTTCTATGATACAAGACCAAGCCGATGGTGATGGATGGTGTTGCTGCTGACAAGACAAAGCTTATGGAAGAAGAAAAGGATGGGCCCTCTAGGACCATGCTCAGGTCAATCCTGCTCTCGATACTCCATGTCTAAGACCCGTGGGCCTCGAGACATGATCTCCTAGTTATCCCTAAAAAGCGGGGATAACATCTGGCTCCAACTCGTGGACATGTGCTTACTGTAGAGCGCATGAGAACCTCAACATCTTTGGCATAACCTGCAGACCTGCTCAATCTCAATAGGGGTATCAATAACAAAATTTGGGCGGTAATGCCACCGTAGAATACATATAGATATAAATATAGGCTGAAAGTAAAACAATCAATATGCAAATGTAAAGCAAAGTACCTACCTTTACTTACCTGTTGGCTGGATGTTCGATGTAATCAAGCGACCAGTCTAGCCAATCCAACAATGTCCCACGACACCTGCCTTTGTGCTTCATCATAAACCAAAATAGTGATAAATCAAGCACAAAAATTTCATGAGTTAGTATATATATCATATCATCGGAAATCTCAAAGTCTAACTCATGGAGGCGAGTGGGAGGAAAAAAGTGATCCCAATACATACTCTCAGGAGAGTGCTCAATCCATCTCAGGAATGTATTGTGAAAATTCAAAGGTTCAAGAGACTGACTCGAGGAATCTGAATGCTGGCTACCTTGGACATCTTCACAACTTGAGGCCCGAGGAGGGATTATCATAAATTGAAAGGATGACTGGCCATTGCTAAAGGGGAGGATGGAAAACTGTGATAATAGGCTTCTTCTTGAGGCACTCAACTTTCCCCTAAAATCCAGAATGAGGTTTTGCCTTATAGGAGACTTGGGATAAGGGACATGTTTCCAAACCACACCTTCAGTGACATAGGGAGGTAAAATGATCAAAGGGGGATGGAAAATCTTATCACAAGTATCATGCTTCAGGGAAGTAACTTCTTCATTTTTATCAATATCTGAGCATAACGTTGGTTGATAACTTTCTTCATAGGATAAATCTAAGTGCTTAGATGGATAGTCATCAAAGTCCTCAAGGTATGACCAAATATTAATCGGAGAGCATAGCATTAGGTCATCCTTGGGTGTCTGAATAAGGTCAGGTTCTTGTTGCCAGATATCAAAATTATTAGTAACTTTATGTGATAAATGCAAAGACAACCTTTGGAAAGGACCATCAATGTCGTACATGGGATTGCCATCATATCTAATCATATCCCATCCATGTTTCCCGACATGTATGAACTCATCAAAATTATCAACAAAGTCATTATCTTCATCATAACATGAAGGGGTTAAAACATTCAATACTTCTTTGCTCTCTACATCATAAAATAAAGTATCATTGAAAGTTTTGAAATAACTCACCTTGTTTAATCCTTCATGTGCAGGAGCTTCAAGTGTTCAAATAACTTCATCAAGTGGAAGATCTGCCTCCACATCTTCAATCTTGAGACATAGAGGATCAAGCTTGTCCAAGGGTTCCATTTCCTCTTCACTCTCTGAGTCATAGAACAAGATATCATCAAAAAACTGGAAAGGAAAATGACTTACCTCATTCTCTTCATCTTGTGCAGGAGGGATAGGATCTTGGAGGGCTTCATCAGGCTGAGGAGAAGTTACCAGTGCTTCATCTTCACAATTCACTTTTTTAGTCATGTATTCACAACACTCTATTGAATCATGGGAAATATCCTGCTCCTTTTCAAGGGGTTGACAACATTCTTCATGGATCTCTTTTTTCACATTATAGGGTTCTTGATTTTGAACATGATAAGAATTTCTAAGATTTGCCACAATCTCAGTAGTGAATCCCCCATCTTCCAAGKCTATTGTGAGATTATGAAGGGCATCTTCATACGTTTGGMARCATGTATTGGTAAGGTCAATGAACCTACTAATGAGGTGTAWGAAAKATGATATACCCCTGTCTTCTCAACAACTCTTAAACCAATCTTGCAAGTAGGATGGCAGAGTGAGTATGAATAATTTTATAAGAGAATCCTCTCCCCCCAAATTTATCTCGCTCAAATACTCCAAAAAATTTACGATGTGAGGAGTTGGGAGGGCCAAAAATGTTGGAGAGTTGTTTAGCCATTTTGTAATCAAAGTAATTTGGGTATCCTTGAAAAATTCTGAAATCGATACTCAGATACATTTGTTCCCAGTGTGCCATGATCCCATAACTTGGAAATATCACAGATTTTGAGAGTAAGGTGGCACCCTGAAAAAATTAGTGGAGTCGCCAGATAATTTGCCTGAAACTATCAAAGGATAAGGGAAAATGCCCTAGTGGAGTCGCCAGGTAAGCTTGTTAGATAAAAATCTAGATGCAAGGCTTACCGAAAAGTGTCTTCTGAGGAAGGTTTGACTCAATGTTCCTCGAAAACGGTGCCAAAATGTTATCACACAGTTTGTATCTAGGAGTAAAGGCTATAAGGTAGAAGGAAAAAATGGCGTAACAAGAACCTATCCCACCCAATGTCACCATGATGGGTAGGTTCTTTCTCTTTAGGGAGGCTAGACCCAGGGGACACATCCTCCGGTGACCTGGGGTTTTGAAAGGGCAAAGGAGAAAATGAAAAGGACAAATTCCCCCTTCACAGATCACCGCCAATCAGATAGTCTCGGCTAAACAACCAATAATAAGGTATAACCAAAGAAAAGAAAAGCACCTGCTTGAGACAAAGCAACAAGGAAACTGATACGTGAAATCTTGGTTAGTACTTCATATAAATCAATGACTATCTAATATTCAATATAAGCAATTTAAAAGTAAATGTTGATGAAGTCAATATTTACAAAATAGAAATGATAAATGTATCACTTGTCAATAAATACGATAATGATATGGCATCCAATATAATCAATCAATACTTAATCTAAAAAATGCCCTCAACTACCATTCAATTTCTCATAGACAAAACGTTGCTGCATCAATGATATAATAGCAAGGAGTGACATCAGCATTCAGGGTTAGTAGGGTTAGGCAAAGCTAGGGTTAATGCAGTTAGGGTTTTAATTCAAAGGTATTAAAAGTGTTTAGATCAGGTTCTACTTCAATGTTTGAGGTGTTATATCAGTGCCTTTAGGGTTAAATGGAGTCAATAATGAAGGATGTAGGAGTTGAATGAGGACGACTAAGGACTAGAGGGAAGAGCTCTGAAGTGCTGCTATGGCAGGGCCTTAGAGACAAAACCTAGGGGAGAGAGGCTCACTCCGGTGTTGCTATGGAAAGGACTTGTGCTCTCTCCTCCTTCCTTAGATGGAAAAACTGCTAGCATGAAAGATAAAGTCAAGACATGAGAGTCAAATGAGGGAGAGTGTTTCTACAACAAGGCTCTATCATCAAACCCTAGAAGAAAACAACCCTAAGTGTAGATAACCTAGGCCTGAGACGTCTCCTCCTTCTTGAGCTCTAGAAAGTACAGCTAGCATATGAAGAGGGGGAAAATGAGTGTAGATAAGGTTAGGCTCAATCCTCTTCAGCATGAAAGAGTAGAGTGTTGCTATGGCAAGGCTCTATCTCACTTCAACAAACAAAATGGCTAGAAATCTTGACGGGGACATGAGACAAGGACCAATTATGTGTGCTTGTCACCTAGGGTTTATGCAGCAAATTTATAATAATAAATGCAAGTAATAACAATACAACCATTCAATTATGAAGTTTTGCAAAATTTCACTTACATTTCACCAAGAAACATCATAGCAAACCCTAGTTGTAACACCTTCCATCAAGAGAAATGCCAAAAAATGCCAAGAGAATCTTCCTTCAACAAGTGCGCCTCAATAAATTAGCCAAAATCCTAAAGTAGGGTGCAAATTTCAGACCTCACCAAGTGGTGAGTGAAAGATCATGATAAAATGAGAGTCAAAACCCTCAATATATAGTGTATCAATGACCTAATTTTACTTTTTAGGTCATAAAAAGGTCGACAAGGCCATAATACCAAAATAATACTTTTTTTACATTAAATTGTCAAATTAAAACCCTAATTGAGTTGCAAAGAGAGTAAAATCCCCTTCAAGGGAGGCGCTAGCCCTTTCTAGGGAAAATGAGACATACATGAGAAAAACGTTAGCCCCCTAGGGGCCTCTCCAACATGCCACATGTGCCACTGTTGCCCAGTCTTCCTCCAAAAGTGTCCATGAAGCTGGATGACATCATGGTGAAGATGGGGACATCCTAAGCCTTCCAAGTCTAGCGTTCCACTAAAAAGGGGTCATTCCCCCTAGGTTTAGTCCTACCAGAGTGTCTCTGGTGGGACGTCCTCTTCCTTTCAGGTGAAAAACCCTTGATCAAATTCTTTCCTGACTCTTCCCCTGATGGGGTTTCAACATCCATTTGGTGGGCTCTTCAGCCCCATGGAGGTCCGAATTGGTCATCTCCCCATGTGTACCGGTCCAAATGGTACCTGCCCGTCGGGCATGGTCCTGCACATCAAAAGCTACGCCCTCCATGGGATCATCAATCACAGGGATCATAACAATGTCAATCACTATCTCATCATCAATTTTATTAAACATATGCATAAAACCCCTAATACATCAGTCAATAGCTCAAAGACATTACAAAAACCTGCAATACAAGATTGGAGAAAAGGTCAAGGCGTCCT
>JZKD02S1958070.1:221657-239155 GCA_000966675.3 Picea glauca
GTGATGAGACCCCCTTTCCCTTGGCCATGCAACCAAAGGTCACTGCCCTGGCATGGTAACCAGATGGTGGCAATGTCATACTGTTAGGTACCCATGGACCTAATAGGTTGGCTCACGATGAGACCCCCTTTCCTCTGACTAGGTCTTCTTTTGTTATTTTCCCGGGTCCCTCTTGTTTCTTGCCTAGAGGCTTTTTATTCTCTTCTCGGGGATCCCTGGGTGAAGCATCTCGAGGTTTTATTTCTAGGATTTTGTATTTTACCAGCTGCTTTTACCTTCTGGACCTTTAGCCCCTTCTTCCCATGGGATAAGGTGCAATCCTATAAATAGGTCAACCCAATGCCTGGACAAGGGGAGTGGGATAAATGAGTGGGAGATAAGATAAAACAATGGTGTTATGATGGGAGTGGACGATGGCTTTTCAGAAATTTCCCCAGTGGAAAACCAAAACCTATGGGCACAGGCTTGCTAGGGCACCCTGTCAATTCCCCCAAGCATGGTCAAGTGGGAAAATGCAAGATCCAAGCATTTGTTAGAGATAAAAGGAACCAGATGCATATATTTAAAGGTTTTAATGATCAAAAGTGTCACATATCATGATATCTGGACCAATTACCTCACGGAGGAGGAACCTTCTCTGATACAGGACCAAGCCGATGGTGATGGATGCTGCTGCTGTTGACAAGACAAAGATGATGGAAGAAGAAAAGGATGGGCCCTCTTGGACCATGCTCAGGTCAATCATGCTCTCGGTACTCCATGTCTAGGACCTGTGGGCCTCGAGACATGATCTCCTAGTTATCCCTAAAAAGTGGGGATAACAGGTCCCACAAAGTCTATTGCCCATTTATCAAATGCCTGTAATGTCACTTGCGGTCATAATGGCATATCGTCCCTTCTGTTGGGTTTTCCTACTCTATGACAGACATCACATCTCTGACAGTACTCTTTTGAGTCTCTGTGGATCGTTGGCCACCATAATCTTACGCAGAGTACTGTTATAACCCTAATTTGCACCAAACATACTTACCTGACATCAGGCTACCCCATATGCCTTCTTTTCCAAGATAGTATTGAACAACTCTGGTTAAAAAACCCTCTTTATAAAGGCCCATGCACCCTGCTCCATTACTGCAAGCGTGTACACGTTAGCTGCTTCAATACAGCCCGCGTGTACCTACAAAAGCACGTAAAAAGGAAAGTTGTTGATGGAGCACACATCTTTGAGCAAGTTAACTAAACCTTTCGGCCATGCATGGCCGGTCATTCGACCAAATACCTAGCTCCTTCTAGCCTATAAAAGAAGCGGTAAGGGTCCCATTTGAAAAGAGGAAAATCATAGTAAAGAGACTATAGCCAATTGAGCATTCCCCTTGTCCCAACCTTTATCCATCCTTGTGCAAAGAGAAGTATAGAGAAAAAAAGTTGGAGGACAGTTGAAGAGAAGCCAAGGACCATGTTTGTGGAGCAGTGTCTGGCTTCATTATTGTAAGTTGCTTTAGTGAAGTTAATAATAAAGAAGTACTTTTCCCATCCCACCATATGAGGTTTTCATTGTTTATTGCGTACATGTTGATTAAAATCTCTAACCCATTAATCCGTAGATCAAATGCATGTGGAGTTTTTTGTTTGTCTTTTGTGAATGCATGTTAGCCTTGGGAGGAGAGTTGCAGTCAAAGAGCGACCAAGCATGAAGAAGGATCGATATCAAACACCGGAAATAAGGTATGTTCACTTGATCTTCTTAACTGTGTATTTGCTTAAGAACAATGGGGATTAGGTCCAGGATGATGGTAAAAAGTATGAATCTTTAGGTCTTTTTTGCATGCATGATAAAACCCTAAGTGCAAATCCGTAGGAGGGATTCCCACCCTCAATAGAATTGGAGACCATACTGGGGAACTCTAGGGTTTCTGGGAATATTTTTTCTTGGGTATTTTTAAAAACTGGTTTCATCTCTTGTTTTTAAAGTTTCTGCAAAAGTCTAAGCTAACAAAGATTCTGGTCTTCCATACCAGTTATCTTTGTTTCTTTGCTTGACTACATTTTTTTTTTACGGGACCCACAGAGGTACACGTAGCCTGTATAAGGTATGCACGCGTGTACCCATGCCCTACCTTCACACAGCCCGCGTGTACATGCTAGCTGAGGAAGTGCCAGTCGCGTGTATGATTCCGGAAAATTTCTTTTAGGGAGGCAGTCATCCTCTCCCCTGTCAGAAGTAATCCTTATCAGGGTTTTTTTGGAACTCATTCTAGTCTTTTTTGTTTGCAGTTTATAGCTTAGGTTCCACCTCAGATTGGTTTGTTCTATGAAATTTTCCTTGAATTGTTTTTCTTTTCTGTCAAAGTAAGTTTCTGAGTCTTCAAGGGACTTTGGTTCTCAATACCAATAGTCTCTGCTAGTGTTTGATTGCTTGTTTTTTTCATTTTTTTGAAGAATTGCAGAGGTACACGCGGCTTGTATAAGGCCTGCATGTGTGTACACGAGCTCTGAACTTACACATCTTGTGTGCACACACTGGCTGTTGAACTTGTTAACATCAGAAGTTACTCCTGGATTGCGACAGGAGCAAAGCCCAACGCCCATCAGTTATATGTCACGATAAGTTTAATGTATGATCAAATGGTTAGAGACCTAGGATGGAATCACTCTAGCTCAAGGACCAGGTCTGGTATGTAAAGAACAAAGGAGGTCTTTATCTAACTTTAGTCAAAGGGTTGATTGTAAAATGAGCAGGTGGAAGACTTGGTGAGAGGAGTGAGCAAAACTACCTTGGGCAATAGGCCTTTCAGCAGTTTGCAGAAGAAAAACTCTAAATGCAAGATCCTCTTGGTTCAGATTCTCGGGGAGCTGAAAGGGTGACTTGACTGGATCCTCCAATTCCAATTCGTTCAGCGTTGAGAAAATCACAAGACCGATTAGAGACAACGCAGTTGTTACACTGATCCAACCTACATCATCCTATAATAGCTACAACTCGACTGGATCCTCCAATTCCGAGCCGTTCTAACACAGTGCAAACAAAGATATGAAAGAAACTGACATTCATAAGGAAAGAAGTCTCAAGAGTCAATGCATAACCAGAATAACCAGTGCTTCGTTAAAGATTTTACAATCGGGAGCCTAGCTCAACCATTGATGCTTGAAAAATACAAAAACTGAGTGCATATACTCCTAACATTTGCCCAACAGAGGTGTCCTGGAATTTCAGGATGGGGTGTCTCTTCAATCAAATCTGGCCTGCACTCCTCTGTCATACTGTCACACACCCACTACCATAATCAAATTTTCGTTGATTTCTGCAGAATCAGAGCCCCCGAAATATCTACGGAGGCCTAGCGTAAGCTAGCTCTTTCTCTCTCTCTCTCTGCTCCCATGTGATCGCGGGTCATGATCAAAGGTCAAATAATCATGGTGCCTCTTTGTATTTCGTGCCTCAGTGCTACAGGAATGTCAAATCGTTCGACTCTGCAACCGCCGAACCCCGACAGGTTTAGTGACTGGCCAATAGGGACGAATCCCTACAGGGGTTAGCAAATGGCCATTAAGAACGGCCCTGTCGTGCAGTTGAGTGGAGTACAGGTGGCGAGAGGGGAAACATGACACAGTGGGTGACATGACAGAAGATGGGTCCCACTTCACATGACACACCATTCCGGACCCACCCCATTAAAGGAAGAATGGCAAGGGGGGTCCGGAATTCACCTAAATTTCGTTGATCAAGGCGAATAAATCCTGACCGTTCCAGAGTTGCGCGTTCGATTTCGGACCCCCCCCTCACTGCTAAAGGCAGAACAGTAAGGGGGCTCCGGAATGAAGCCTCAACCGTGGACTTGGGCAGGTGGACTTTGGCTGTCCAGATCTGCTCGCCACTTACCCTAAGGCGCATTCACGCCCCAACTTAAAGTTGACTTCTCTTTCTCACATCTGACGGTCGTTATAGACCCTGAGATCCTCTGAAAGAATCTCGTCCGTTCATCGGGACTTAACCACATGCTAACATATCGATATTCATAAGTCTGGATTTCGGGGTCTGAGAGCACGAGGGAACATGCCCTTCGGTATCCCGAGGGACGAAACGCCGAAGTGCCAAACAAGCCTAAATCAGTGATTAGCCCCTTGGGTTATGCCTTGGTCAATATGACCTCTTCCCACATGACCACACTCTCTCTTCCATCGGGATTTATTAAGGCGAGAGCCCGACCTCTTGTCAGTGGAACTCCTGAATCCTCGATCCCCGATTTCCCGAAACAGGTAATCTCTCGACACGTAGCCTCCTGAAATCGGTCGGCCTACAACTGCTTCGGGGTTTCCACCATGGAACATCCCGATCTCTCGTCACCAGAAATCCCGAGTTCCCGACTCCCGATTTCTCGAAATGGGAAATCTCATGACACGTGGCCTCCTTTAATCGAATGACCCGAATCTACTTCGGGGTTTCTACCATGGAATGCCTTGATCTTTTGTCACCAGAACTCTCGAATTCCCGATTCCCGATTCCCCGAAATGGGAAATCTCACGACACATGGCCTCCTTTAATCGGACGGTCCAGATCTATTTCGGGGCTTTCTCCCTTATTCACCGGGGGTTTAACCCTCGAGTATCTCCTGACAGATCCAACGGTCGTTGGGTTTTCTAGCCGAGATCTGATGGCTCAGACAGGTTCCTAACTTGTGCATTCTCCCACGACTTCCTGGACGTGGAAAAATCAACGGTCCAGATGTTCTCATGGACCTTGGGGATCTACGATCTCGATCTCTTCGCTACCCACGAAGACACAGAAAGACAAAGTGGTAAGGCATTTAACCCCCCTCCCCTACTTTCTCCTACCAATCTAACGGTCATGGGTGACCACAGATTTCTCGACGGGATCTCCTCCGTCGATCAACACCTATTCAGGGTTAAGGCGCTTAACCCTCCAGTTTCTTCTTCTGATCTGACGGTCGTGAGTGACCACCGATCTCCCGATGGGATCTCGTCCATCGATTCGATACTTATCAGGGATTTCTTAAGGCCTTACGCCTTCACGTCCTTTTTCCTAGGTTCTTGATGGGCCTTGTCGAGAAGGGTATCTCTATGGGGAGGTTTACCCAGGGTACTATCTGAGGCAGATAAGGGTATCTCTCTCCCGAGAACCAAGCATGAAGTCTGAATTAGATCAGTATGCATATAAATAACGATTTATGAGAACATAAGCCATACGTAGTCTTTCCATATAAACATACAACTACCAGTACTGAGCAAGACACCATACAAACATTCTTATAATGAAATCATTCACAATTTCATAGCTTATGATCATAAATGTTAGCATACATATATTTCAAGATGCCAAAGGAAAAACACTTATCAGAAAGTAACACCAGAGGTTATGCAACTACTGAGAGGGGTGCTCATTTCCACCCAACCATAGGCTCAGTGACTCCCAGCGGATTTACCACTAGCCACCCCCGAGTTGAGACCATGATGTTGTGAGACTGTGTCTCTGTTTTCCAGTGACCAGGAGCGAAGGTTACTCTCCTTCCTCTCTGCTATCACCCACTCTGCATAACTCCATAGTTCTCTTTCTCCCCTCGCGTCCCCCCCCCAATCGCTTCTCCCCCACGCCTTATCCTCTTACGAGGTTGCTTGTGGCGTGATTTCCCTCGCGCTAGTTAGGCCTGGCGGCTCTACGGATGGGTGGTTCACCTCCCCATCCCTCATTAATTCTTGAGGATCCATGTACCTACCAGCCTGCGAGACATTTAATTCGGGGCCAGCGAGCAGTTTTTGGTTCTTCAGGCCAGTGGAGTCCAAATACGGTATTGATTTTCGGTGGAAGTTAACGCCACCTTTCCAGGTTCCTTCCACCGCCTTTCTATAGCCATCATGGTCTCTTTTTCAACATATCCCCTCTCAGTAGTCCTGCAATATAAATTCATAATATTATTCACATTCATCGACCTTTTCCACAAGGTCCATTCACATCACATATTCACATTTCTGAGTTTGCCACAGTTCTTGGCCAGTCCAGTTATTTTTACAAACTGGGGGAAACAGGGTGTTACACATACGCCATCTTAAATCTGCATGGCTCGTGTCAGGGGGTAGCTGAGCCCTTAAATTATGAATTAGCGTGTGCAGACTTCCCTGGTGAGTCGAGGACTCAACATGGCTTCTGTAGGAAAAACTAATACAGAGGACCACCTTGAGCAGACTTCCTGTCGGGACATCCATACCTTGCAATTAATGAGTGAGGCGAGGTTCCAACCACCCTCTCTCTTCTTCATTCACTCCGAGCAGGTACCAGGATTGAGATCAAGTTGAACTGGCACTAAGAGAACACAGTGATCCTTTCTGCAGTTAAACCCGATGCTTCGGCCCATTTGTGCAGTTCTTTCTATGGCCCCCGAGTGACTATGGGCTATGACCTTGTGCCTATCTTCAAAGGCGCTTTCGGCACTTCACGTCTCGCGGCTGGGAGGAGGCTATTCCTCATGCCTCAAATTTATGATAGGTGAAATGGCGACATAGCCTGATCACGCGCCATGTCCCTCTGGATGGACGACTGAGATCTTCCAGTGATATTGTGGGCCCAAGTCGTGAATGCTTTTGGTGCTTCGCATCTCACAACTATGAAGGAGCTGCTTTTTGTGCTTCAAAGTCGCGATGGGAGAAAAGGCAAGGAGCCTAATCGCGCACCACATGTCCCTGCGGAATGGATGACTGAGATGCTTTCGGAGCTTTCACTATAAACATCCCCAAAGGCCCCACCTGTGACTCAGCTCTTGCACCACGTGTCCTTCTGATGAACAGTCTCGATTCTCTTGGCAATACTGTGGGCCCGAGTCCTGAATGATTTCGGCGTTTCACGTCTTGGGGACGGGAAGAGTCCACTCTTTGTTCTTCAAAGTCACGATGGGCGAAAAGGCGAAGAGCCTAATCGCGCACCACGTGTCCCTTTTGGATGGATAGTTGAGATCACTTTCGTACTTTGCAATCTCGTGAGTTGGAGGATAGAGCCTTCGTGCTTCCCTTTTACGAAGTCCCAAGATGCGAGATGGTGATACGGGTATAGCTCTTTTTATTGTTGATGCCCTTCAAACGTAACCATTGGACAGGGCTTAAGTGCTAGCACCTCTCACAACTCGCGACCTCGCGAGTTGGAGTGTCGAACCTTGGCACCCTCCCTTCGTGAAATCCTGAGAGCCGATGGCTCTTTTCCCTTTCCACAATTCTCGCGACTCGTGATCTCGTGCAACCAAAGGATATGGTCCGCCTTCCGAACTCACGAACCCCGAGTTCAAGAAATAAACCGACGCTTAAACTGATCTCAATCAATGACCCTTGTTACTTCACGAGTTCTCCACGGAGAATTTAGATCGTCGATTTCCTTGAAAACTTCAGCTCTATACTTGGCATGACTCGGTTGACTGCAATTAGCCACCGATCGTCGATCTGCTTTGTCAATTGATCCTTGCCGTTGAAATCAGACTGCTTGCTTGCTCGATTTGTAGCTTGAAATGAGATTTTTTCTGTGCTGCGCTTGGGCGCTTCTCATGCAACCTGCAGAATCGGGTACTTTTGTGCCCAAGACAAAAATTGTTGCTAACATTAGGCTCCATGGGGGATAGAGTCGTCCCTGTGATGCTCTAAGAACTCATTTGCAGCTTCAGTGCCTTGCTATTGGGCTATGGAGTCATTTACTAAGACGAAAAATAAAAATGAAAATAAACAAAGAACCAAAAGGACAATATTTACAAACAAAGGAGCTGTCTAAGGCTCAAACAAAACATTTCTTCAGACAATGCCCATTTACTTGGTCATTGAAAACTTCTTTACCCTCCAAATCCTGCAACCTGTACGTGTTGTTTGAGAAAACCTCAGAGATTTTGAAGGGCCCGATCCATAGGGCATCAAACTTGCTGTGTTTTCCCTTATCCTGTATGGGTGCATCCCACTTAAGCACCAAATCCCCTATCTCAAACTCTTTCTTCTTGACCTTCCTGTCAAAAGCCAGTTTGACCTTCTGCTGATGGTCCTGAATTCTATCCATTACCTGCTCTTTGGCCTGCTAGACTTCCACCAGTTGATGAACTCTTCTGATCATGTCATCAGGCTCTTCTTGATAATCCTGGAAGAACTTTGCTACAGGAATGGCTAGCTGATAAGGGAAAACAACTTTTTCTCCATAAACTAGTTGGAAAGGGGAGATGCCTATAGATCTCTTTGTGGTCACCCGATCAGCCCATAGAGCGAATTTCAACTTTGAATCCTAGGCCTTTCTGTTGTCCTCCAATAGTATTTTGATGATCCTTATTAGGCTTTTGTTGGAGGATTTTGCTAAACTATTGCCCTGGGGATAGTATGGGGTGGAGTGAATCAGTTTGATCCCGAATTTATCACAGAACTTGGCTAACGGCTCAGCCTTGAAAGAGGCTGTGTTATCAGTGACAATCTTGCTTGGGCAGCTGAATCTTTTGATGAGGTCTTCCAGGAATCCAATGATTACCTTGTGGGAAGCACTCCTGGTGGGAATAACTTCTATCCATTTAGTAAAGAAATCCGCGGCAGTTAGGATCCATCTTTGTTTCCCACTAGAAGTAGGGTGGATTTCTCCAATAAAATCTAGGCCCCATTGCTGGAAAGGTCCCGAAACAACCACAAGATTTAAAGGCAAAGACTTGAGCTGTTGTTTTCCTGCAAATATTTGACATTTGATACAGGCTATGACCTTTCTGTAGACGTCAGTGAATACGATGGGCCAGTAATATCCATCCCTGAGGATTTTGTAGGCTGTGGCTTTCCAGAAATGATGCCCTCCACATTGGCTATCGTGAAATTCAACCATGATCCTGTCAGCCTCTTGTGGATTCATACATTTCAAAATCACCCCCAGGGTATCTTTCCAATATAAAACTTGATTGACAAGGCGATATCTAACTGCTTTGAGCTTCAGATCTCTTACCTTGTTTCTTTGCAGGCCATCTAGAGGCCGCAACTCCTGCAGAAAATATACGACATCCTTGTACCAGGGACATTGAGCCAATGGGGGTTCTGCTTGAGGGTCTATATCAGACAGCTGATCCTGCTGATTTTTTGAGCATTCATCGATGAAACCTACCCCCAAAGCTTTGCAATTTGCTTCAGCCAACAACTTAGCTAAACCTTGACCTTTGATTAATTTGGTAGGCCTTATTTCTAAGTCAAACTCAAGGATCTTGGCTATCCGCTTACTCCTCCTCCCGTCTATGTCAGGCTGAATAAGAATGTCTTTAACAACGACCGAGGGGACATAGGAAATGATTTTTGACTGCAGGACATAGGTTCTAAAGGCTTTGAGAGCCTTTACCAGGGCATAGGCCTGCTTCTCCATAATGTCGTACCTGACTTCGACATCCCTCAGAGCTCTGCTAAAATAGGCAATAGGCTGCTCTAGCCCGACCTCGTTTGTCTATAATAAAATAGTAGCCACTGTGTCAGGTGAGGCAAAGGAGAAAATAAGGAAATCCTTTGAGTAATCGAGACTGATAAGCACAGGAGCTTCAGTCAGGGCCTTCTTTATCTGCTCAAAGAAATTTCGAGATTCAACGGTCCACCTTACTTCATTTCATTTTCTCAACATGACCGTTATAAGCTTTACCACGTCAGTAAAGTTAGAAATAAACCTCCTTAGAAAATTAATCTTACCAAGGAAAGACTGGACCTCCTTCCTAGATATTGGGATTGATAAGGCCTGTATTGCCTCAACTTTGCTGGGATCGATCTTGACTCCTTCGGATGATACTATGTGACCCATTAACTTTCCCTCCGTCATGGCGAACATAGATTTCTTGGGATTCGATGAAATGCCAAAAATCCTGCATTTTAGAAAAACCTTCCTGAGATGACAACAATGTTCTTTATCAGATTTGGAAAAGACTGTTATGTCATCTAGGTAGATGACCACAAACTTATCCCTTTCCCCAATGAAAGCTATGTCCATGGCACATTGAAATGTTGCCCCTGCATTCATCAATCCAAAAGGCATTTTAGCATACATGAATGTGCCCCATGGAGTGGTAAATGCCATATTTTCCCTGTCCTCGGGAAGAATAGAGATTTGATTGTAGCCAAAGAAGCCATCGATCATGGAAATCCTGGATGCTCCTGTTACCCTCTACAATATATGTTCCATTTTTGGTAAGGGGTAATTGTCCTTTCGTGAGCTCCTGTTCAGGTTTCTAAAATCTACACAGACTCTGATTTATCCATTCTTCTTCCTTACTAGGACCAAGTTGGCCACCCACTCTGAATATCTCAGTGGCACGATGATCTGGGCCCGTAGCAGCTTCTTCACTTCCCTCTCCATGATAGGCAACAACATAGGATTGATCTGTCTTAGCTTCTGCCTAAATGGATTTGCCTCCTTTTTCAACGAGATTTTATGCTCAATGACAGAAGTGTCATATGTTTTGAGATCTTCATAGGTCTAGGCAAAAACATCAGCAAACTCCCTCAGTAGTTCAACGTATTCAACCCTCTGCTCCTTTGTCAGACTTCTGGACAACTTGACAAACTTGGGTTCATTCTCAGTGCCAATGTTGCACTGAGTTGTATCAGCGTCATCTTATGAGATGTCCCCTTTTAATGCCACATCATTTCTATCAAAAAGCCTTTCCAAAGGAACCAGTTCCTTTGGAATATGATTGTTGGGCAGCTGCACAATGTTACGCTCTGCAATCTTATTTAAAAAATTACCCCCATCAAGCTTTTCTTCAGAGACAAAGTCTTGGTCAATATGCATCTCTAAAAATTCTTCGACAATCTCCAAGAATCTTTTGATCTCAAGATCATCCTTGAACACCTTCCAATGTTTAACATTGTCAGGTATGGAGGGCCTGTATTTTACTTCTACATCGTATCTGAATTTGGGTGGTAAGGGCACTTTGAAATTGCTTATTGATGTCGCCAAGGAATCTGCCACTGTGTTCTTCTCTCTCGGAACGAAAGAAATGTTAAATGCTGAGAAGAAACTGTCAATTAGGTCCCATACCTCATTTCTGTAACTCCTGAGTTGAGGATGCTTAGCCTGATAAGCATTTCTGATCTGCTGGACTACCAATTCTGCATCTTCGAACACTGCTACCTCATGAATTCTCATTTCATTTGCAGCTCTTCATCCTAGAATAAGAGCTTCATATTCTGCCACATTGTTGGTTGTTTCAAATTCTAGCTTGTATGACAGAGATATGGTCTCCTGAGCAGGTGACACAAAAAATATTCCAGCACCAGCGCCTTCCCTAGAAGAGGCTCCATCAAAAAACATTTTCTAGATGGAGGTGATGGGGGAAGAAAATTCATGAGAAGTGGTGGGCTGTTTTCTAAGTTTTAGAAGAGGCTCGAGAGTATTAGTGAGCTGTAGTAGACTGGAACCTAGATCAGTGTCAAGGGCAAAGATGGGATGATTGGTGGGGTTTGCTTCATTACTGACAATATAGGCTAGCTGGGCCTCTCTGTACAACCTCCCGTGTTCCCCTCCAAAGACTGGAATGGTGGCATATGTGAGATCCATCTGCAATGTTCCTCCAAGATTTTTAATCCAAGACCTAGACAACAACATGCCAAACTTGGGGGGAACATCAGCTACCACAATGTCCATGACCACACTCTTCATTGGAAACTGAAATAAAGAGACCACCAAATGTTTTATGACTCCAAGACATTGCACCCTCCTTGAATCAAAAGAGTACAAATCATGATAAGCCTTTGTCACTTCCAGTTCCAACTCTTCCATGACTATTTTGGGCATAAGGTTGTGGGAAGCTCCTGAATCCATGAGGCAATTATGCAACACTTTATCATGTATGTTCAGGTAGGTGTAGAAGGGAGGGGATGAATCATCTCTGTATTCCACCATGGGACCTAGGATGACTGCTGGCTTTTCATCCTAGAGAGTTATTGAGTCCATGGAAGGCTGGGGGGGCTTAGATTGCAGCAGCTTGGAGAGGGACCTTTTGAAATCTTCATTTTTAACTAGTTCAGATAGGGGCACAGAAATTCTAATCTTTTGAATCTCATGCTCAAAACTAAAGGAGGGGAGAGACTTAGGAGCTTCCCTTACCTCGGAGGTAGGTTCCTTGGCTGCTGGCGAAGCATTCTGAGATTTATTTTCTTTAGTAGTGGTTGCTGCAGCTTTAGTAGGCCTTTTCACTATGAGGGGCTGATCCTGGCTATCAAAATTTCCTTCTTTCTTTTTTGACCTGAGATTGTATCTGTTAGGGGTGTTGCTGGCCTTTCCCCCTTTACTCAACTCGTTAATTTGAGTGTTGATAAGGGATTCCTGATATGCAGATTGAGTCAAATGAGGAAACGGGGAAGTGTCCTCGATGCAGTGGATTTCAGGGTCAAGTTCATCCACCTCCTCCCCTTCCTCGTGAGCAACTAGGGTATTCTGGAGAGGGGTCTCAATCCTATGATCATCCCTCTCTCTACTTCTTTGTTCCTTTGGAAAAGTCTGTGGAATATGGTTACCAGGCTTCCTGAAACCTCTGTTATCAGTATTCTGGGGGTTTCTATACATGGGCTTCGCCTCTAACTCCCACTTATCCATCCTATCTGAAAGGGATTTCATCATTTTAGCCACCTCATCCATTTGAAGGGGAAGGAGAGAGGAATGGGATGAGGAGGCCCTTGTTCTTCTCCTGGCTACGTCTCTGTCAGCCTTATTCCTGAGTTGATCAACAACCAATATGTTAGACTCTACTTCCACGGCTGTGTCCTATATGTGAGCCAGGGTGGTGGCTCTCCTTTCCCTCAGCAGGAGGCAAGAATCAGGATCAAAAGCACTGGCATAAGTGATCTTTGCAGAAGCTTTGGAGGGATTTACCTTGGTGGGGATCTTATTGTACATCTTATTAAATATTTTAGAGAAGTCAGAGACAAACTCTCCTTCCTTTCTCTTCAAAGACCCAAACTCAGTCATGTAATACATGAAGTCCTTTTTGTCTCCCCATTGTCTCAAAAAGGCACTATCCAAAGCCCCAATCCCATTAATAGATCAAGGAGGCAGGGCCCTAAACCATTTCCTGGCCTCGCCTTCAAGACTATGGACGAAAATCCTCATCCATACATCTGCATGCATGATAATATGGGCGTTTGTAAAACTGTAGAAGGCTTCAAGGTGTTCTTCTGCAGCTATGTCCCCTTCGCCCATAAAATTGGGCAGATGCTTGAGGTAGCCATCCGCTGGAAGGGCATTGAGAGGCTGAAGTAACACAAGGGGAGCATACCTAGCAGCTATAATAACCTCTATTCTGGTCATGGGAGGATTTTCTCCTGCCATAGGAATATTAGATGGAGGAGAACTTGGAGGAGAAGGAGTTCGAGAAGGGGATACTGGGAATGAGCCTCTAAGTGGAATGGGAAACAATAGGGGATTTAGGGAAAAGGCTAATAGGCTTAAGTCAACAGATGCTTCTCTTTGTGCAGAAGAAAAAATAGTAACAAGAGGAGGAGTGGTAAAGCTAGGAGTGGGGAAATATCTTGTGGTCCTGGGTCTACGCCAAGGTACAACTTCAGGGGAAAGGGGAGTGACAAGAATTTCTCCGTCCAATCCCAGATCGGGAGGGGAAAACTCAGCAGGAACACTCCCAAAATTCAGGAAACGAGAAACTTCAGAAAAAGGTCTGCTAGGAAACTGAGGATGAGAAAATTGAGTTTCTACAGAAGGAGATGGCGGATTACCTGGTTCGGCGGTGGAAGCTTCTCCTTCAGAGGCCTTTCCTTTTCTGAGAACCACCTCCGGATCAGTTTCGGGTGTAGCTAGAGGCAACTATGGATGGGACCGCGTGTGTCTGCCTCTGAAAGCCACAATTAAAACAACGAGTTCACTCCAATGGAGTCGTCACAATGGAGTCGCCAGGTGCACAGTAGCAATATTCAAAGGCTCTGATGCCTGATGCACCTTCAGAATCAGAGGCTCAATGTTGTTCAATCCCGGGGAAAATTTTCAACTTCATCTTCATCCTCGACAACAACGCCAGAAATGTTAGCGTCAGAAGTCACTCCTGGATTGCAACAGGAGTAGAGCCCAACGCCCATCATTTATATGTCACGATAAGTTTAATGGATGATCAAATGGTTAGAGACCCAGGACGGAATCACTCTAGCTCAGGGACCAGGTCTGGTATGTAAAGAACAAAGGAGGTCTTGATCTAACTTTAGTTAGAGGGTTGATTGTAAAATGAGCAGGTGGAAGACTTGGTGAGAGGCATGAGCAAAACTACCTCGAGCAACAGGCCTTTCAGCAGTTTGCAGAAGAAAAACTCTAAATGCAAGATCCTCTTGGTTCAGAGTCTGGGGGAGCTGAAGGGGTGACTTGACTGGACCCTCCAATTCCAAGTCATTCAGCATTGAGAAAATCACAAGACCGATTAGAGACAACGCAACTGTTACAGTGATCCAACCTACATCATCCTATAACAACTACAACTTGACTGGATCCTCCAATTCCGAGTCGTTCTAACACAGTGCAAACAAAGATATGAAAGAAACTGACATTCATAAGGAAAGAAGTCTCAAGAGTCAATGCATAACCAAAATAACCAGTGCTTCGTTAAATCTTTTACAATCGGGAGCCTAGCTCAACCATCGATGCTTGAAAAATACAAAAACTGAGTACATATACTCCTAACATTTGCCCAACAGAGGCGTCCTGGACTTTCAGGATGGGGTGTCTCTTCAATCAAATCTGGCCTACACTCCTCTGTCATACGCCATCTTAACTCTGCATGGCTCGTGCCAGGGGGTTGCTGAGCCCTTAAATTATGAATTAGCGTGTGCAGACTTCCCTGGTGAGTCGAGGACTCAGCATGACTTCTGTAGGAAAAACCAGTACAGAGGACCACCTCGGGCAGACTTCCTGACGGGACATCCATACCTTGTAATTAATGAGTGAGGCAAGGTTCCAACCACCCTCTCTCTTCTTCATTCACTCTGAGTAGGTACCAGGATTGAGATCAATTTGAACTGGCACCAAGATAACACGATGATCCTTTCTGCAGCTAAACCCAATGCTTCAGCCCATTTGCGCAGTTCTTTCTATGGCCCCCGAGTGACTACGGGCTGTGACCCTGTGCCTATATTCAAAGGCGCTTTCGACACTTCGTGTCTCGTGGCTGGAAGTAGGCTGTTCCTCATGCCTCAAAGTTACGATAGGTGAAACGACGACATAGCCTGATCACGCGCCATGCATCCCTCTGGATGGACGACTGAGATCTTCTGGTGATACCGCGGGCTCGAGTCTTGAATGCTTTTGGCGCTTCGTATCTCACAGCTATGAAGGAGCTTCTTCTTATGCTTCAAAGTCATGATGGGAAAAAATGTGAGGAGCTTAATCGCACACCACGTGTCCCTACGGAATGGACGACTGAGATGATTTCGACACTTTCACTATGAACATCCCCAAAGGCCCCACCTGTGACTTAGCTCTTGCACCACGTGTCCTTCTGATGAACAATCCCGATTCTCTCGACAATACTGTGGGCCCAAGTCCTTAATGCTTTCAACACTTCGCGTCTCAGGGATAGGAAGAGGCTGCTCTTTGTGCTTCAAAGTCGTGATGGGCGAAAAGGCGAAGAGCCTAATCGTGCACCACGTGTCCCTTTTGGATGGACGACTGAGATCACTTTCGTACTTCACAATCTCGTGAGTTGGAGGGTAGAGCCTTCGTGCTTCCCTTTTACGAAGTCCCTAGATGCGAGATAGTGATACGGGTATAGCTCTTTTTATTGTCGGCGCCCTTCACACGTAACCGTTGGCCAGGTCTTAAGTGCTAGCGCCTCTCGCAACTCGCGACCTCACGAGTTGGAGTGTCGAACCTTGGCACCCTCCCTTCGCGAAATCCTGAGAGGCGATGGCTCTTTTCCCTTGCCACAATTCTTGCGACTCGCGATCTCGCGCAACCAAAGGATATGGTCTGCCTTCCAAACTCATGAACCCCGAGTTCAAGAAATAAACCGACGCTTAAACTGATTTCAATCAACGACCCTTGTTACTTCGCGAGTTCTCCATGGAGAATTCAAACCGTTCACTTCCTTGAAAACTTCAGCACTATACTTGGCGCGACTCGGTCGACTGCAATTACCCACCGATCGTTGATTTGCTTCATCAATTGATCCTTGCCGTTGAAATCAGACTGCTAGCTTGCTCGATTTTTACCCTGAAATGAGATTTTTTTCTTGCTGCGCTTGGGTGCTTCTCGTGCAACCTGCAGACCCGGGTACTTTTGTGCCCAAGACAAAAATTGTTGCTAACAGAACTGTCAGCAGCGTGCTTGTTGAGAAAATTTTCGTTTAAGGAGAGGCAGTCATCCTCTTCCTTATAAAGAGTTATACCTCTCAGGAATTTCCTTGATTTAATCTTGGTCTCTGTCATAGCAGTTTTAGCCTAGGTTGGATTCCAGTATAGCTTGCTTTTTCATTGAAATATTTCTTGTGTTTCCTAGCTTTTTTTAACTTATTTTTAGCTTGAAATTTTAAGAAAAATGAGTTTCATTTTTATGAATCGTGCATTCATCAGTTTCTTTTAGAATCTTTTGTTATTTCTTCTTTGATTGGAAGAAAATATATAAAAAAAAAACTTAGTTTGTTAGATCTCTTTCTTTCCTGGCATTTTCTTTGCATTGTTATTTGAAAAAGAAAAGAAATTAGCATAGTGTTGTGTTTTCTTCTCATCTTAAAAACATTTCAAAAAAAAAGAAAAAAAAGAAATATAATCATTCTTTGCCAGTGTTCATATAAGTTTCATCATTTTTCGCAAGAGTCTTAACACCATCAGTTGCACTACTGTACCCTTTTGAGTAAATCAAGCCAGTAAAAAGAATGCTAATTAAAATTTACTAGACTTTATGTTTGTAGGGTCCATCAACTATATTAGGCTAGAGCCTTGATTTAGGTTGGAGAGGAAACTCTTCAAGGCTATAAAACAAACATATGAGTCTGTGCTAAGGAGTGTAGAAGTCCAGTAACCTGGAAATTATCCGGGACCCCCCTCTAACACAGGGGCTAAACACGAGGTCGCGTACGGAAAGGTAGCGAAGATAACCCCTCCAAAGCCAGACCAAGAGTAGTGGGGAACACATACAGAGGACTTGTCTTGGGATTCCATTGATCGCATTTGCCACAGAGCTTCATGGGTCTCGAATCCGTTCAAGGTCCTCAGTAGTCTTCCAGAACACTTGCTTTCGATACCCTTGACAGGTTTCAGGCTTGATACCCTACTCATTGCAGTCCACCCGACTGTCGACTGTACCCGCCTGGTGATTGTTCACGAGCTGACAACCTAGTTGCCTTTATTTTAGGGACTTACACAGGTGACTGCGAGGGTATACTACAGTACCTAGGGAAGATATCGGGCCATGCTTTGCAGAGTATACCCGGAGGGTGCTTCCGTATTCGAGTTGCACTTGCACCGGTAAGTTGCTCTAGTGTTGGTTGGTGTAATTGTTCTTCCAACTAGTTAGTCGTTTGCTTGAT
>JZKD02S1958070.1:266892-281456 GCA_000966675.3 Picea glauca
CAACTAGTTAGTCGTTTGCTTGATTTTCCTTTAGGAACTTTTAGTGTGTGCTCTGTGCTCCCTAGTTTTCCATAGTGAGTTAGTCAGTTGTGGATTTGGGTCTCTGACCTAGGGTTGTAGACTGCCTACTCTGCCGGTTGAGAGGACTTTTTAGTCTTCCGCTTAGAAACGTGGAGCCGCCTCTTTATAAGCGTTGTTTTGATAACACTGGTTCTTCAGAGTCAGTGTGAGAGGCTTTTACAGACTTGAACGATCCCGCAAAGGGAGAACCTATGCATAAGATATTCATGGCTAAAGTTCCCAATGACACCAACCAAGGAACCCCTTCACAAGGGGATTCTTGTTCTTTTCCTTTCTTCGGAAACGTTGGTGTCCCTTTGATGGCCACTTTGTACATTCCTGGGTTGAATGTGGGATTACCAGTTTGGTTGGGTACCATTCCAAATGTCCCAAATGCTCTTGACGCTTCTCAGTTAAGCACTTTATGTCATGGGCACCCTATTGATGTTTCTTCGTCAGCAAAGTCTTCTCCTCCTCCTTCTCCCACCTCTGGTGAAAGTACAGTTACTAGTAACCGAAAGTCTAAACGAAATAGAAAGAGGAAGAATGGGAAGAAGAAATCACCAACCTCTGCGAGTCATGTTGGAAATAGGTCAACAACCTCTACAAGTCATGTTGAAGACCAACACCCAGCCTCTGCAAGTTATGCTGGGGGCACACACCCACCCTCTGTAAGTCATGCTGGGGGAAAAAGTCCAGTCACTGCTAGTCATACTGGTAATAGGTTTGTAGCCTCTGCAATTCATGTTATCGACCCATCAATAACCTCTGCAAGTCATGTTGGAGATGTGCAACCAACCACTGCTAGTCATGATGGGGGCATTAATTCTGTTGGATGAGGTGCCTTTAGACCATGTAGTCTTGCAGCTTATTTAGCCATTGGTTGTGAAAGTGGTCATGGCGATTCAATCATTGACCGATCCCACTCCTCTTTTGGGGGGTGAGGTGCCTTTAGACCATGTAGTCTCACAGCCTATTCAACCATGGGTTGTGAAAGTGGTCATGCTGATGTAGTCATCGGCTGATCCCACTCCTATTTTGGGGGGAGAGGTGCCTTTAGACCATGTAGTCTCACAACCTATTCAGCCATTGGTTGCAAAAGTGGTCATGCTGATGCAGTCATCAGATGATTCCACTCTTCTTTTGGGGAGTGACGTGTCTACCGACTATGCTTTTAGCATTTTTGGTTCAGTATTTTCAGAACAAGGGGGCATTCCGCTCGCTCCGAGCACACCCCCTCCAAGCCCTAGGATGGTTTTCTTTTATTGGAATGACCTTGTTGAGCCTCCTCTTCCTTCCTCTGCACCCTTTCAAATAAGGGTTGAAGTTAATTCAACAAACAATTATCGATGTATTGTGGATGAAGGAGCCTTTGCAAGTATTTTATCCTCCTCGGTTTGGAAAGTCTTGGGTTCTCCCAAGCTTGTGTTTGCTTCACATGAGTTTTTGGCTTTTGACAGACGTCCTAGTGAATATTTGGGGGTTCTTCCTCCATTTCTTATCTCGTTAGGTCGGAAGATTATCCGTGTCGATGTTATAGTGGTGCAAGGCCCGTTAGATTTAAATATGCTTCTCGGGCGTGATTATGTATATGCTATGAACACTGTGGTATCTACGCTCTTCCGAGTGATGCACTTTCCTCACAATGGAAGCATTGTCACTATTGACCAGTTGGCATCTGATAATCACCATCCTAATTCAACGTTAGTTCAGGCTGCCCCTTTATATGTTCCTAGTGTTCATGTAGCCTCCACCCCGCCATGGGTTAATTATGTGGCATCTTATCCTCGGTGTTCAATTGCTTATGAGCAAGAACCTGTGCAATCATGTATTCCTTCTCGAGACTTGGAATCAACAATTGATCCATTGGTTTATCCAATGGGGGCATGGGAGCCCTTGCTTCCCCCTCTTGGTCCAAGTGGGCTTCAGTATCCTTTTGAGTCTGATCTCGTTGTTAGAATATCCTCAAGCCCTCATGATCGTGATTCTTCGCTGATAGACTCTACCAGTCCTGGTCAGAACCTCCATCATCATATGGAGTATGGTCAATTTACTTCACCCTTTGGGACTGTCGACCCTCGTTTGCGTGATTTCTCAGATTTTGAATTGCCTTCTGATGAGGATATCCTTGAAGCCATGACTATGGTTTCTATACCGCAGGAGTAATTACACCGTGGTTTGTGTTTTCTTCCCTTTTGAGAGACTTCCCAAGTTGACTATCGAAAAGACTCTTGGTCTAAGCCTAGCAACGGGCTCTACCTGAACCAGTTTCATACATGAGTCGTAGCCCCCAAGGGTCTTCTTTTAAGCCCTTTTCAGACCATCTAAACATGAAAATATTGCCGAGCGATCTTGTGGCCTTTCATGCTCGTTAAACTGAAATTTGAAGTCACGTCTATCCGATGGTAGTTTACCCCTTTTTCGGTCCAGACGGTCAACTATACGAACAGAGGTATACTCTAGAGGCTTCAGATCTCTAGAAGAGTATTCTCAGGTATAATTTTAACCCTTTTTCAGGCCCGAGGGACTAAATTTACGAAAAAGGAACCCCCATGGAGTCCATAGTTAAGCTCTTTTCAGACTCCCTAAAATTGAAAAAATCGCCGAGTGACCTTATTCTTTCACACTCGTTAAAATGGTCCAGAAGAACATTCCTGACGGAGTCCATAGTTAATCTTTTTTCAGACTCCTTAAAAATGAAAAAATCGCCGAGTGATCTTGTCTTTATCACACTTGTTAAAATGGTTTTGAATAGATGTCTTGTCGGTGCTAGTTTACCCCTTTTTTGAACCGATTAGACTACCTTCGAAAAAGGTACCCCATTGGAGTCTCCGTTTACGTTTTCCAGACTCTCTAAATATGAAAAACCACCGATATTACCTTCTTTGGGCTCGTTAAACTTACATCGAATGACGTTACCATTGTGTGTTTTGTTAACTGCGTTTGCATACCTGTGTCTTTGGTCTAATGCCAACTCCATGTTGCTCTCAACCGAACCATCTGAAGCATGCCTTATATGCAAGCCCTGTAGCACTTTGCCTCTGTGTCTTGACACCTTTGGCCCCAGGAGGGATTTTTCCTGAGTGTCCTTACTTTGAACATCAGTCTTGTCCTTGCACATCAAACTCGTATGTTTGCAACACTCATACCTCCTTTGCAACGTAACATTCTTTTATGCTTTTTCCAAAATTATTGAAAAAGACAAAAAAAAATCAAATATACCCCAAAAAGAGGAAGGGAAAAGTATTTTCTTTGTATTGGCAGCACAATGAGTTTCCCTTGGATAAAGCACATCCTTCCGTTTGTTCGTCAAGCCCTAGGATTTAATATGACCTTAGGAAGCTGTTCTCACTACATTGAGCTGTGTCCTCCTCTGTTTGGTTATTCTTCCAAACATATGGAGAGTTTGTGTTGCCTCCTGCCTCTGAAATTATCTTAATGCTATGCTACCTGAGTCTCATCGTTTGTCATGCTATTGTTCAAGGGAATTTTTTCCAAGCCCGAGTTGGCCCCTCTGTAGTTTGTCTCTTGTCCTCATGCTCGGCCACCCCGAAGGTCCAATAAAGTCTTTGTTCGAAATCAATGAAGCCTTCAGTCTAATCATCAAGATCCTCTAGTCTATGCCCGATGAGCCATCAAAGACCTATGGGTAGTGAATTCGTACACTCATATTACACTCCTATTCAAGTTTTGAATATTTTGAAGTTGTTTCTCGAGCTATGAAGACCTCATCTCCAGCCATCAGGCCTTATCAGCTTCTAGAAAATGGATACTATAAATGTATATCTTTTTTATTTTGAGATGTAGATCCGCTGTGTATTTCTCGCGGCTACACTTTATATAGTTATATGACATGGATCTACAATGTATTTGATTGGTAGCCATGATTTTATTTCATTCCGAGCATGGGTATGCCTGCCTCGGTGAGACAATTTTTATTTTACAGATGGCACCTCTCGTATTCTGGTACCTGGGCTCACTGGTTTGGTACGTTGATAAAGATTGGTAATGTATTTCGGCCATCAGATGCTCTTATGACCTCACACATTAGGGGGCATCTGTTATAACCCTAATTTGCACCAAACATACTTACCTGACATCAGGCTATCCCATATGCCTTCTTTGCCAAGCCAATACTGAACAACTCTGGTTAAAAAACCCTCTTTATAAAGGCCCACGCGCCCCACTCCATTACTGCAAGTGTGTACATGCTAGCTGCTCCAATACAACCCGCTTGTACCTACAAAAGCACAGAAAAATGAAAGTTGTTGACAGAACACATAGCTTTGAGCAAGTTAACAAAACCTTTCAACCATGCATGGTCGATCATTCGACCAAATACCTAGCTCCTTCTAGCCTATAATAGAAGGGGTAAGGGTCCCATTTGAAAAGAGGAAAATCATAGTAAAGAGACTATACCCAATTGAGCATTCCCCTTGTCCCAACCTTTAGCCATCCTTGTGCAAAGAGAAGTATAGAGCAAATCAGTTGGAGGACAGTTGAAGAGGAGCCCAGGACTAGGTTCGTGGAGCAGTGGCCGACTTCATTATTGTAAGTTGCTTTAGTGAAGTTAATAATAAAGAAGTACTTTTCCCATCCCACCATATGAAGTTTTCATTGTTTATTGCATACACATTGATTACAATATCTAACCCATTAATCCGTAGATCAAATGCATGTGGAGTTCTTTGTTTGTCTTTTGTGAATGCAAGTCAGCCTTGGGAGGGGAGTTGTAGTCAAAGAGCGACCAAGCATGAAGAAGGATCAATATCAAACAATGGAAATAAGGTATGTTCACTTGATCTTCTTAACTGTGTATTTGCTTAAGAACAATGGGGATCAGGTCCGGGATGATGGTAAAAAGTAGGAATCTTTAGGTATTTTCTACATGCATGATAAAACCCTAAGTGCAAGTCCGTAGGAGGGATTCCCACCCTCAACAAGTACCTTCTGTGTGGTAGATTTTCCTGCATAATTCCCTCCTTCCATTCCCTCATGGGAGTCTGCTAAAATTCTTGGTCGTTTGTGCTCTAACATGTACCTTCACAAGATGCTATCTGCGCCCAATTTATATAGATGTACTACAATCAGTTGATAGTCGTCCGTGCAAACTACCGGATTCTTCTTCTGCGTGATGGTATATTCTTGTGGCACAGTACCTGTAGTCAAGTACTGAATGATATCTGCGAAGTATTCGTCAGCAATCTGTACTGAGAATAACTGTGCACCCAAAAAGTTGTCTTCTAAATTCGTAGGTTCTTCTCCATTTGTGACCCGTGATAGGTGGTTAGGTCCTGCATTCAGTTTTCTGGTTTGACTATTACTTCGAAGTCAAATTCTTGAAATAACAATAACGATCGACATATTCTCTCCCCTAACACTGGCTTGTTGACTAGGTATTTCAGGGCCAAGTGATCTGTAAACATATTAAAATGTTTTCCCAATAGGTAATGTCTGAACTTTTGTAGTGTGTAAACCATAACTAGGCCTTCTCTTTATGTCATGTTATAATTCGGTTTTGAGTCTGATAATTTTTTGCTTGCGAACACTATCAGGTGATCCAAGTCTCGTGCTCTTGGTTGCACTAAGATAGCTCCAAGTGCTATCGTTGATGCATATACATGCACATGGAATGTCTTTTCCCAGTCTGGAAATACTAATATTGGTACAATAACCATCTTTTCGTTCAAAGTGTCCAGACCATGTTGACACGCATCGTTCCATTGATATTTTGTATCTTTCCTTAGCAGCTTTTCCATTGGTGTTGTGATCTGCGCATAGCCTTTGATGAATTTTCTGTAGTATTCTATGTGGCCTAACATTTCTCTTAGCCGACGAACTATTTTTGGTGTTGGTAAGTTAACAATGACTGCGATATTTGTCGGATCCACTAGTAAGCCTTGTTTGCATACTATGTGTCCCAATAGTATCCCAAAAGGTGTTCCAAATATTCATTTCTTGATATTCAGTGATATCTGGCAGTGTCTGCATCGTTCCAACATTAGTTGTAACACTTCCACATGGTGTTTCAACAGACTGTAAACTGTCCAATCATCCGGGTATACTTCAAAAAACTGATGGATGAATTCCTTAAATGATGCGATGACCACTCTGGAGAATATGGCGGGTGCATTATTTAGTCCAAACGACATGATTGTGTATTGATAAGATCCCCATTCCATTGCAAACGTGGTATTGTGTCTATCCTCCTGTTCTATATTAATATGATGGTAGCCTGATAATCCATTAGTGAATGAGTAAGCTTCGTGTCCCCCCACATTCTCTAATACTTCATCCATAAATGGTGTAGGGAATGGGTCATGTAGGCATGCATCATTCAACTTCCTCGAGTCGACGCATATCCTAATCCCTCTTCCTTGTTTCTTGTCTTGTACTACCATCGGGCCTATCCATTCTGATTCCTCAACTGGTTCGATGATGCCGTCTTTGAGCATCCTATCGATCTCATCTTTAACTTTTTGTTTATATATGGGGTTCAGTCTATAAGGTCGTTGTTTAATAGGTCTCGCGTCAGATCTGAGTGGTTTCTTCATTTCTCCTAATTCTTCAGCTATACCCTTCATCTCTGTAAATGTTGTGGGAAAAAGGTCGCTATATTCGCGCAACAATTCTGTGATTCTTTCTAAGGTCTGCTCATCCCAGTAATCTCCAATGCTAGCTATTTTGGGTTGCTCGGTGGTTCCGATGTTAACCTTATTTATCTTGATTGGTGTGGAAATGACTTCTGATTCTATGGGTGGTCCTTCCACATCTCTTTCGCCTTCGACTTCTTCAATCTGAATATCGCACGGGTCATCTTCATCTGGTGCTTCCTCCTGTGCATGGTAACATGATAGTAGTTCTTTGACCATCTTCTTATTCCGTTGCTTCTCTTCTGTAACAAGTTCTATTTATGGTTCTTCAATGAATATCATTCCTCTGATCCATTTCAGGGACGCATCTATGTTGGGGTTCTCATGATCGAATGAGAAAGTGACGATAAAGTTCTGTTGCAATGTCGTCCATGTTGTGGTTCCTTTGCGCAATTCCTTGTTTGTATACCAGTTCGCTGGTATGCCCTCTAGAGTGTGAATGAAGTGGTGAGGCCATTCCTCTAGTGGTGTCATTCTCCACAATGTTTTGCACTCCTCCAAGTGTTTCGTTGGTGTCCCTAGTCCTTCATATTTCCGTTGTTTGTTATCTTCCTGTTCTTCGCCGAACCGTATGCACAGTAATCACTTACATTGATACCAATCTGTGATAGTCTCCTTGTGTGCGCCCCACCATATTTCGGGTGTGGCCTTGAGTGCTAAATCCAGTGCTAGTAGCCTGTGTTTCTCTAATACTTCGTCTTCATATTGTGTTAAGAATGTTTCCAAATCATTTATTTCCTGGAAACTGGGTGGTTCTCTGATTTCTATGCCTATCCACCATACTGTGCGGTGTATTCTTGCACATCTTCTCATGGATACTTCATGTAGTATATGCTGCCAGTTTTGTAACCCAGTGTCTGAGTCCATTGTGCATAAATTAATGCTCCGGCAATTGATTACCTCGTCTGCATTTGGGTTTACATAATCCTCATCGTGTGCATTTGTTTTGTACAACTGGTCGATCTCCTCTAAGTCCAGGAAAGTGGGTTATACAAACGTCTCCTCTTCTGATGGATCTAGTGGTGCTATGACCCTGTAATATCTAGATTCAAATGTCATTTTCCTTGTTTTCAAGTTAATTATGGCCTAGTTGTCAAACGCCCAATCCAGACCGAGTAGTGTTGGGTATGGTGTTGTGCCATATACTATTTCGATGACTTCAAAGTTTGCTTCAGTGTGCACTCCATCAAGATCTACTGTTAATCCTTTTAGTCTACCTATTGGTAGGACTCTATGTTGGTTTTATAGTTTTAATTGGGCATTTGAGTATCCCAATGTTGGCTCTCTCGTGCATTGCCAGGTCTTCTTGGGTAGCAAATTCACTTCGGATCCTAGATCTAGTATAATGTCTCCCATATTGAAATCACCAATGTTAACATTTAGTCTAAATTCCCTACTTGTTCTTCTTCGGGTGTGTAGGTGATTGATGGTTTTTGGTTCTATCTTTTCTTCCGTCTCGCTGCTACATTTCTCTAGTATGTTTTGCAATATTTCCACAGATGAAGGATCACTTAATACTTTTACGCATGATTTCAAAAACTCTTTGATTGTACTTACTTGTCCCTTGGGTTTCATTCCGTTGGTATGATCCAGCGATGGTGGCATCTCATATTCTGAGACTTGCTTGACTGGTTGTGCAGTTGAAGTCGACGTTGTGTCCTCCTTCTGAAATTCTTGTCTGGCTTCCCTAAAAGTCTCCTTTTGTTTAAGCATGCCAAACTGCTTCTTGGGGTTAGTGTTCTTATTTATCCATTAGTTCTGTGCTGGTTCCTGTCGAACTACGTCATTTCCTGTTTTCGTTCCTCCATGAGTGACTATGTTGATGTTTCATCCGTCGTCCCTTGCTTCAGCTGAAATCCACTGAACATTCTGATTATTTTGGTTCCTCTTTTCCTGAATCTTTACTATTAGTGTCGGACATTCCTCTGTATCATGGTCCGATGCACGACAATACATACAAGTCGCTAGCGGTAGTGGGCATTCCCGTGCGTAATGTCCCAGTTTCTGACAATTGTGACATGTGATTGGTCCTCTACCACGTCTGAAGCCTCCTCTGGCTCGTCCTTCTCCTTTGAAGCCTGCGCGATCACCTCTCAGTGCGTTATACTTTGTGCCTGATTATACTACGCGATATTGTACTAGGGCTGTACCAGGTTGTATTGCAACTGCACGTTATTGTAGGGTTGTTGCGTAGAATTATACTACTGCTACACAATATTGTATGGGGTTGGGGATTGGTTGAAATGGGGCATTGATTGCCCAGTCATCATTTCAGCCTGTACTCTATATGCATCTGATGTTCTTTCCTGCATCAGCTCCATAGTTCTGCAATCTTTTTCACCATGGCCCACTGACTTACAAAAGGTGCAATATGAATTCTTTGGAGCTGTCTGGTATTTCTGCATCATCATGCAGTGGTAAGGGTCATGACCAAATTTATTTCATATTTCGCACCATAATCCTCCATGTGGTAGTGGGTTTGGCATACCTGTCGCCATATACTGTGTGAATGTTGGGCATTCATTCCTGTGGTGTCTTTCTGTTCTGCATGTGTTACACCAAACAACTTCTCGTTTGTCCTTGTTCTTATTCTGGTTCAACTGAAATGTTAGATTCTTCAAATCCTCCTTCAATTCCTCAATAGCTGGGTCTGTCTGCTAGTACTGGTTCTCTTCCAGTTGCAAGGTTGCCTGCAGAGCCTCTGCCTGTGTCTGAAAATTCTTCTATCGCAAGGGATATTTTAGATGTGGGAGTAGTGAGTTGACAAATAGGTGCCAGTGTTGTATCTTTGTCATAAGGTATTTTAGTTTTCCCTTCAGTCGCTTGAATCTCTGATCAATCTCCCATACAGATTCTCCTGGTTTCTGTCTTATCTCGATCATATCATTCATGTACTGATCCTGTTATCACCCCATAAACTATGGGAATCAACTTATGACTTGGATATTATTGATATTATCTGTATCTAGTATTTTTATTGGAAAATTTATTGTTCATTTTTGCAAAAAGAAAAGAAAGAAAAGAAAGAAAAGAGAAAAAGAAAAAGAAAAAAGAGAAAAGAGGGCATAAAAGAATGGAAACAAAAGCCCCATGCAATAACAGTGACCTGGTCATACCTTTCAAACATGATCAAGTCCTTTTAAATTTTCAATGTTGATAGGCTAGTGAATGCATCTGATCAGACTGTCTAATCCCGGTCAGATAGCCCATAGGTTAGAGCTAGTGAATACATCTGATCAGACCATCTAATCCTGGTCAGATAGCCCCTAGGTTAGAATTAGTAAATACATCTGATCAGACCATCTAATCCTGATCAGATAGCCCCTAGAAAGAATAAAATCTTAACCCAACAGTTTAATCTGGGTTTATTGCCTTGTGAAAGTAGGTTAGAATGTAGATTAACTGCTTGGCCTCCCTTGCCCAAATAAAGCTAGATCGATAAAGATATTACCCTAGGACTCCAATGCCTAAGTGTAGTTGAAATGATGTCCCCTTGGTGGTGTATATAAGAAAAATCAAAGAAAAACCCATGTGAAAGCACTTATCCTAAGTTTTTCCTACACCTGACATTTTTCGCTCCCGACCTATCCTTCATGCACCTTCCAATGGTCCAGATCACGATGATTATATCAACGGCTCACAGACAATCCCAGACCCCCCTTAGCGTTCTGCCTTTAACGGAAGGGGGGGGGGGGGTCCGTAATTGGCGATAATATTTGCACAGATCTGGACGGTCCAGGACAAAGCACACAAATCTACGGCTCACATTGGATTCCGGACCCCCCCGCCCATCCTGCCTTTAACTTAGGGGGGAATCCAGAATTGGTTATAACGCAGGCACAGATCTGAACGAATCTAAGTGGAGCACTTGGATCGACGATTCACATTGAATTCTGGACCCCCCCCTCCGTTCTGCCTTTAATGGAGGGGGGGGGTCCGGAATTGGTATTAAAGTATGCGCTGAGATCTGCGGTCATAAATCCATTGCGCAGATATATGGTTCAAATGGATTCCGGACCCCCCCTAGTGTCCTGCTTTTAACCAGGGGGGGGGGGTCCGGAATGAATATTCCCTGCAGGTGGGCCCGTTGTCACAGGTGGCTCAAGCCTATTGGTCAAGAAGTCCTATCACCCACATGCTGCCTGACAACCCGCCACTCATAGATGTCACCCTCCACTGAACCCACTTGTCCCACTTGCTCCCGGTCTGAGTCCCATCTCATAACTGCTACCAGTCCTTGCTGTCAGGCCTCACCCTTTCCTTTTATGGCCAGCCCCCTTCGGTGATTTTTACCTCCAATCACATGCCTCCACATCATCACCCGTATACATTGGCCACCGTCATCTGCCACCTCATCCCTAGTGGCCTGTTGTTCATTTATTACAGGATAACATACCCGTTATCCTGCTGACCTATCTCCCGTGCCCAACCGACCCCAATTTTTGAATAAAACTACCGTTTTCCCTTTCAGTCATTGTTCATCCGTCGCGCCAGAAATCTCGTATTCCTCCATTGCTCCCCACATCATTTTCACCTACCGTCAGTCGACCCCACTAACGTTATTGTTTGTTGCAGGTACAGTTGCCGAAATGGTGTCTAAGACAAAGCAAGCTGAGGAGGAAGAGAATCTGTTCGTTCCTCCTCCGGTCAACCTGGATAAAATCCCTCTGGTTGACAAAGATCGCTTGATAGCGGACACCATATGTAGTTTTGATTTCTCTGATCTGCAGTCATGGCTCCGGGAAGTCTTCCTAGACCAGAGTGACGAGATTGGGCTCTGGGAGTCCAATTTGCCCCTATATCTGTTCCCCCAAATCCACCATTTCCCAGAATTTGCACTCAAGTGCCAAGCTCACTACGTCCCTGACCAGAAAGCCATTGTTTCTTTATCTGGGGACGTCCTCTTCTTCATCACGCTAGAGGATATTGACCAGATGATGCAGATTACCCGCCCGGAATCTGCGTCCCCATTCAACCTGGAAATCCTCACTGAGATTTATCAAAAGATGACTTTCCTACAGAGAGCTCAGATAGTTGAGCTTTTCCTCCCCACTTCCGCTCCACTCCCAACCACAAATCCCCTGTACCCTTCCTCTTTGTTTTCCACCAAAGGAAATCAAATTATTTCTTCCCTGTGTGCCCTGCTTGGGTACTATTCCGATCAGTGGGTAGACGAACCCATCTTGGGTTTTCTATCTATCTTTTCAAACGATGAACAACCAACCACTCAATTCGATTACAGCACCTTCTTGGCCAATAACATCCATGAGCAATTCGTGAATTTCACCACAGAGGGCATGTTCAGGTATTCATCCATTCTGGCCTACATTTTCGTCTACTTCCAAGCAGACAGGTTCAATTTCTCCATGCAGAAGATGGACGCCGACGGGAGGCCATAGCCAGTCACAGCGTGGACGTCTCTTCTAAAGCACAATTCTATCGAATACGACTTCACAACGTTCATTGATCAATTTTACCACCCTGTGGTAAGTATGTTGAGTGGCATGCCTGAGCCACGAATAAATGACGAAGTCCGGAGAATTCTACACCTCTTGGACAATGCGAAGACAGGAGACTGGTGCTTGTATCAGAATCACTCCGAGATCCGAGTTTATGGGTGCGAGTTGGCATCGTACAAGCTTCCGAGATATATACCGGTAAGGATTTTCTCACTGGAATATATTAGACAAATTATGAATTCTGATGATATTCACTTTGTTTCCTTTAAAAAGAAGCAACAATTGCGGATTAAAGAGCAGATAGGCTCTTTCATCTGCAATAATAGAGGCGCGGGTGATGAAGCAGACAAACTGTTGAGGGAAATGAAATTTCTGACAAGTTTCACCTGGCATTATGATCCCTGAGGGATCATTTCTGAGATGAGAGTCAAAAATAAGAATGCTCCATATGCACATGAGCCCAGGCCAGAAATCGAGAGATTTGCTAATCAAACAGAATGGGAGCCTGATACGTTGGTGGACGTGGAACCAACTGTCGGTATGGAAAGGTAGGTACCCTCAACAAGTGCACCACCCATTGCCACACCGCAGAATCCCAAAGAAAAGAGGCCCCGACAAGAATCATCTTCTCCGGTAACAGAGGTGTCTTCGGAGGAATTTAAGATGCACGCCAAAAAGCCAAGGACAGCTCCGACGACATGCACGACAGTGGAGCAAGAGATCACAACCACCGCAGTGGCCACCCTAGGGGTCAAGCCCACCATTCTACCTTTTGGCTCGAGTCAGCACAAGGCATTAACATCAGCTGTAAAACCCACAGACTCTCCCACAGATGCTCCACCAAGCAAGACTGGGCCCAAGTTGGGCATTTTTGAAAAATATGATTTGATCAAAAAGAAAAACCAGACTCTTACTATTAGCACTTATGCACAGTTTCAGAAGCAGTCATCCACAACTCAACACAGGCTTCTTTCGACATTCGATACAGAGAAAGGTAGGATGCATATGGCCTACCTCCAAGCACAAGTGCCAGATCCAAAGGTTATATCAGATTACAAAAGAGCCACATTTGAGTTTCAAGCTAAAGACGTGCACCCAGCAGATCAGATGGATTTGCACAAGCAAACTGGGGAGATGGTTTTCCACACTTTGGCTCATGCTACAGCTTCTGCTTCAAAATATCGGATAGCTTTGAGCAATGCCCAGACCCAACTGAAGATGGAGAAAATATCATATTTTGCAAAGGACAACAAAATCAAGACGTTAGAGGAGCTGGTCCTCAAGATTGGCTACGACCCTGCTAACGTCAAGGCTGCCGAGGAAATGATCAAAAAGAAAAATGCTGACATCGCCTCCTTAAGGAAGCAGCTAAAGCTCCCTCCAAAAGAAGACCCACAAACGAAGGAGATAGCCGAAAAAGAAGGGGAAAAGGATGAAATGCTGAAATTAGTCATGGAGCAGAACGCTCAGTTAAAGGAGATGGAGGCTGAGATGGAAAGACTGCTAAAGGAGAGAGAGAAAGAAAAGACAATGGAAGGCATCCCCTTAAGTGCTATCCCAATTGCAGGATTAAGCACAACAATAGTGACAACCGTCCCATCTGCAACACTGCCAGAAGGAACAACAGACCTGGCCAAGTCTATGGAGAGAATGAATTTGCAAGAGCTAGAAATCAGCAGGCTCAGGAAGGAAGTGGAGAACCTCCAAGAGCTTAAAACCTCTTTCCAGACGAGCCTGTCTAAAGAGAAGCAGGTGAATGAGCAAATCAGGAAGGAGCTACAACAGCTCCAAAAGAAGACCGTGGCAGGGAAGACTCTGGCTGAGGCCAAAGAGGTGATATGGACTGATATTTCCAAGTCGATAAACGAAATCTGGCCAATGTTTCAAATAATGTTTGAACAAAATGAGTTGCTCGAAAGGAGAAAACAAGTTGTGGAGAAAATCAGGACAGAGCTGGGAGACATGCCAGCCCAAGCTAATGAAATCATAAGGTTCATGAATTCAAAGACCAGGGAGGAACTAGAAGAATTGAAGATTGAGGATAGGACATAAACTATATTGGACGTGAAAAGAGTTCTGACCAAAAGAGGCCTCATGCTTCAGCTCGAGGATAAAATCCAAGTTATGGATCAAGGTGTGCAAAAGTTTTTCCACAAGATAGATGCTCTGGAAAAGAAAGGCCTGCCTGGTATGAAGGTCATCAATGATAAATTGATGACACTCCCTTATTATAAGAAGAAGTTGACTGAAGCGTCTAGTTCCAAGTTTACAGGGGTGCAAGGGAGTATCACGGGAAAAGCATTCATAGAGGCCCTGCAGTTGGATATTGATATCCAACATGAAATTAAGCACATATTCGTCATCAAGCCCACATTTGCTAAGTACACAGATA
>JZKD02S1958070.1:303940-315672 GCA_000966675.3 Picea glauca
AAATCAAGGCTCTAGCCTAATCTAGTTGATGGACCCTACAAACATAAAGTCTAGTAAATTTTAATTAGCGTTCTTTTTACTGGATTGATTTACTCAAAAGGGTACGGTAGTGCAACTAATGGTGTTAAGACTCTTGCAAAAAATGATGAAACTTATATGAACACTGGCAAAGAATGATTATATTTCTTTTTTTTCTTTTTTTTTCGAAATGTTTTTAAGATGAGAAGAAAACACAACACTATGCTAATTTCTTTTCTTTTTCAAATAACAATGCAAAGAAAATGCCAGGAAAGAAAGAGATCTAACAAACTAAGTTTTTTTTTTATATATTTTCTTCCAATCAAAGCAGAAATAACAAAAGATTCTAAAAGAAACTGATGAATGCACGATTCATAAAAATGCAACTCATTTTTCTTAAAATTTCAAGCTAAAAATAAGTTAAAAAAGCTAGGAAACACAAGAAATATTTCAACGAAAAAGCAAGCTATACTGGAATCCAACCTAGGCTAAAACCGCTATGACAGAGACCAAGATTAAATCAAAGAAATTCCTAAGAGGTATAACTCTTTATAAGGAAGAGGATGACTGCCTCTCCTTAAACGAAAATTTTCTCAACAGGCACGCTGCTGACAGTTCTGTTAGAAACAATTTTTATCTTGGGCACAAAAGTACCCGGGTCTGCAGGTTGCACGAGAAGCGCCCAAGCGCAGCACAGAAAAAATCTCATTTCGGGCTACAAATCGAGCGAGCGAGCAGTCTGATTTCAACGGCAAGGATCAATTGATGAACCAGATCAACGATCGGTGGGTAATTGCAGTCGACCGAGTCACACCAAGTATAGTGCTGAAGTTTTCAAGGAAGTGAACAGTCTGAATTCTCCATGGAGAACTCGCGAAGTAACAAGGGTCATTGATTGAGATCAGTTTAAGCGTTGGTTTATTTCTTGAACTTGGGGTTCGTGAGTTTGGAAGGCAGACCATATCCTTTGGTTGCGTGAGATCGTGAGTCGCGAGAATTGTGGAAAGGGAAAAGAGCCATTGCCTCTCAGGATTTCGTGAAGGGAGGGTGCCAAGGTTTGACACTCCAACTTGTGAGTTTGCGAGTTGTGAGAGGCGCTAGCACTTAAGACCTGGCCAATGGTTATGTGTGAAGGGCACCGACAATAAAAAGATCTCTACTCGTATCACCATCTCGCGTCTCAGGACTTTGTAAAAGGGAAGCCCGAAGGCTCTACCCTCCAACTCACAAGATTGTGAAGTATGAAAGTGATCTCAACCGTCCATCCAAAAGGGACACGTGGTGCACGATTAGGCTCTTCGCCTTTTTTCCCATCGCGACTTTGAAGCACAAAGAGCAGCCTCTTCTTATCCCCGAGACACGAAGTGCCAAAAGAATTAAGGACTCGGGCCCACTGTATTGTCGAGAGAATCGGGATTGTTCCTCAAAAGGACACATGGTGCAAGAGCTAAGTCACAGGTGGGGCCTTTGGGGATGTTCATAGTGAAAGCGTCGAAAGCATCTCAGTCATCCATTCCGCAGGGACACATGGTGCGCGATTAGGCTCCTCACCTTTTTGCCCATCGCGACTTTGAAGCATAAGAAGCAGCTCCTTCATAGCTGTGAGATGCGAAGCGCCAAAATCATTCAGGACTCGACCCCACAGTATCGCTAGAAGATCTTAGTCGTCCATCCAGAGGGACGCGTGGCGCGTGATCAGGCTATGTCGTTGTTTCGTCTATCGTAACTTTGAGGCATGAGGAACAGCCTCCTCCCAGCCGCGAGATGCGAAGTGCCGAAAGCACCTTTGAAGATAGGCACAAGGTCACAGCCTATAGTCACTCGGGGGCCATAGAAAGAATTACGCAAATGGGTTGAAGCATTGGGTTTAGCTGTAGAAAGGATCATCGTGTTCTCTTGGTGCCAGTTCAACTTGATCTCAATCCTAGTACCTTCTCAGAGTGAATGAAGAAGAGAGAGGGTGGTTGGAACCTCGCCTCACTCATTAATTACAAGGTATGGATGTCTCGTCAAGAAGTCTGCCCAAGGTGGTCCTCTGTACTGGTTTTTCCTACAGAAGCCATGTCGAGTCCTCGACTCACTAGGGAATTCTGCACATGCTAATTCAGAATTTAAGGGCTCAGCTACCCCCTGGCACGAGCCATGCAGAGTTAAGATGGCGTATGACAGAGGAGTGCAGGCCAGATTTGATTGAAGAGACACCCCATCCTGAAAGTCTAGGATGCCTCTGTTGGGCAAATGTTAGGAGTATATGTACTCAGTTTTTGTATTTTTCAAGCATCGATGGTTGAGCTAGGCTCCCGATTGTAAAAGCTTTAATGAAGCACTAGTTATTTTGGTTATGCATTGACTCTTGAGACTTCTTTCTTTATGAATGTCAGTTTCTTTCATATCTTTGTTTGCACTGTGTTAGAATGGCTCAGAATTGGAGGATCTAGTCGAGTTGTAGTTGTTATAGGATGATGTAGGTTGGATCACTGTAACAGTTGTGTTGTCTCTAATCGATCTTGTGATTTTCTCAATGCTGAATGACTTGGAATTGGAGGATCCAGTCAAGTCACCCCTTCAGCTCCTTGAGACTCTGAACCAAGAGGATCTTACATTTAGAGTTTTTCTTCTACAAACTGCTGAAAGGCCTGTTGCCTGAGGTAGTTTTGCTCACGCCTCTCACCAAGTCTTCCACCTGCTCATTTTACAATCAACCCTCTGACTGAAGTTAGATCAAGACCTCCTTTGTTCTTTACATACCAGACCTGGTCCCTTAGCTAGAGTGATTATGTCCTGGGTCTCTAACCATTTGATCATCCATTAAACTTATCATGACATATAACTAATGGGCATTAGGATCTTCTCCTGTCGCAATCCAGGAGTGACTTCTGACGCTAACATTTCTGGCGTCGTTGCTGGGGACGAAGTTGAAAATTTTCCCCGAGATTGAACGACATTGAGCCTCTTATTCTGAAGGTGCATCAGGCATCAGAGCCTTTGAAGATTGCTACTGTGCACTTGGCGACTCCATTGTGATGAATCCACTGGAGCAAACTCGTTGTTTTAATTGTGGCTTTCAGAGGCAGACACACGCGGTCCCATCCATAGTTTCCTCTAGCTACACCTGAAACTGATCCGGAGGTGGTTCTCAGAAAAGAAAAGGCCTCTGAAGGAGAAGCTTCCACCGTCGAACTAAGTAATCTGCCATCTCCTTCTATAGAAACTCCATTTTCTCATCCTCGGTTTCCTAGCAGACCTTTTTCTAAAGTTTCCCATTTCCTAAATTTCAGGAGTGTTCCTACTAAGTTTTCCCCTCCCGATCTAGGATTGGACAGAGAAATTCTTGTCACTCCCCTTTCCCCTAAAGTTGTACTTTAGCGTAGACCCAGGACCACAAGAGATTTCCCCACTCCTAGCTTTACCACTCCTCCTCTTGTTACTGTTTCTGCTTCTGCACAAAGAGAAGCATCTGTTGACTTAAGCCCGTTATCCTTTTCCCTAAATCCCCTATTGTTTCCCATTCCACTTAGAGGCTCATTCCCAGTATCCCCTTCTCGAACTCCTTCTCCTCCAAGTTCTCCTCCACCTAATATTCCTATGGCAGGAGCAAATCTCCCCATGACAAGAATAGAGGTTATTATAGCTGCTAGGTATGCTCCCCTTGTGTTACTTCAGCCTCTCAATGCCCTTCCAGCGGATGGCTACCTCAAGCATCTGCCTAAGTTTATGGACGAAGGGGACATAGCTGCAGAAGAACACCTTGAAGCCTTCTACATTTTTACAGACACCCATATTATCATGCATGCAGATGTATGGATGAGGATTTTCATCCATAGTCTTGAAGGCGAGGCCAGGAAATGGTTTAGGGCCCTGCCTCCTTGATCTATTGATGGGATTGAGGCTTTGGATAGTGCCTTTTTGAGACAATGGGGAGACCAAAAGGACTTCATGTATTACATGACTGATTTTGGGTCTTTGAAGAGAAAGGAAGAAGAGTCTGTCTCTGACTTCTCTAAAATATTTAATAAGATGTACAATAAGATACCCACCGAGGTAAAGCTCTCTGAAGCTTCTGCAAAGATCACTTATGCTAGTTCTTTTGATCCTGATTTCTGCCTCCTACTGAGGGAAAGGAGAGCCACCACCCTGGCTCACATGTAGGATGCAGTTGTGGAAGTAGAGTCTAACATATTGGTTGTTGATCGACTAAGGAATAAGGCTGACAGAGATGTAGCCAGGAGAAGAACAAGGGCCTCCTCATCCCATTCCTCTCCCCTTCCCCTTCAAATGGATGGGGTGGCTAAAATGTTGAAATCCCTTTCGAATAGGATGGATAAGTGGGAGTTAGAGGTGAAGCCCATGTATAGAAACCCCCAGAATACTGATAACAGAGGTTTCAGGAAGCCTGGTAACCATATGCCACAGACTTTGCCAAAGGAACAAAGAAGCAGAGACAGGGATGATCAGAGGATTCAGACCCCTCTCCAAAATACCCTAGTTTCTCACGAGGAAGGGGAGGAGGTGGATGAACTTGACCCTGAGGAGCATGAGATTCAGAATATTAGAATTCCTGTGCCCCTATCTGAACTAGTTAAAAATGAAGATTTCAAAAGGTCCCTCTCCAAGCTGCTGCAATCTGAGCCCCCCCAGCCTTCCATGGACTCAATAACTCTCCAAGATGAAAAGCCAGCAGTCATCCTAGGTCCCATGGTGGAAGATAGAGATTATTCATCCCCTCCCTTCTACACCTCCCTGAACATACATGATAAAGTGTTGCATAATTGCCTCATGGATTCAGGAGCTTCCCACAACCTTATGCCCAAAATAGTCATGGAAGAGTTGGGACTGGAAGTGACAAAGGCTTATCATGATTTGTACTCTTTTGATTCAAGGAGGGTGCAATGTCTTGGAGTCATAAAAGATTTGGTGGTCTCTTTATTTCAGTTGCCAATGAAGAGTGTGGTCATGCACATTGTGGTAGCTGATGTTCCCCCCAAGTTTGGCATGTTGTTGTCTAGGTCTTGGATTAAAAACCTTGGAGGAACATTGCAGATGGATCTCACATATGCCACCATTCTGGTCTTTCGAGGGGAACACAGGAGGTTGTACAGAGAGGCCCAGCTAGCCTATATTGTCAGTAATGAAGCAAACCCCACCAATCATCCCATCTTTTCCCTTGACATTGATTTAGGTTCCAGTCTACTGCAGCTCACTAATACCCTCGAGCCTCTTCTAAAACTTAGAAAATAGCCCACCACTTCTCATGATTTTTCTTCCCCCATCACCTCCGTCTGGAAAATGTTTTTTGGTGGAGCCTCTTCTAGGGAAGGCACTGGTGCTAGAATATTTTTTGTGTCACCTTCTCAGGAGACCGTATCTCTGTCATACAAGCTAGAATTTGAAACAACCAACAATGTGGCAGAATATGAAGCTCTTATTCTAAGATTAAGAGCTGCAAATGAAATGAGAATTCAGGAGGTAGCAGTGTTCGAAGATGTAGAATTGGTAGTCCAGCAGATCAGAAATGCTTATCAGGCTAAGCATCCTTGACTCAGGAGTTACAGAAATGAGGTATGGGACCTAATTGACAGTTTCTTCTCAGCATTTAACATTTCTTTCATTCCAAGAGAGAAGAACACAGTGGCAGATTCCTTGGCTACATCAACAAGCAATGTAAAAGTACCCTTGCCACCCAAATTCAGATACGATGTAGAAGTAAAATACATGCCCTCCATACCTCACAATGTCAAACATTGGAATGTTTTCAAGGATGATCTTGAGATCAAAAGATTCTTGGAGACTGTCGAAGAATTTCCAGAGATGCATATTGACCAAGAGTCTGTCTCTGAAGAAAATCTTGATGGGGGTAATTTTCTAAATAATATTGCAGAGCGTAACATTGTGCAGTTGTCCAGCAATCATATTCCAAAGGGACTGGTTCCTTTGGAAAGGATTTTTGATAGAAACGATGTGGCATTAAAAGGGGACATCTCAGAAGATGACACTGATACAACTCAGTGCAACATTGGCACTGAGAATGAACCCAAGTTTGTCAAGTTGTCCAGAAGTCTGACAAAGGAGCAGAGGGTTGAACATGTTGAACAACTGAGGGAGTTTGCTGATGTTTTTGCCTAGACCTATGAAGATCTCAAAACATATGACACTTATGTAATTGAGCATAAAATCCCGTTGAAAAAGGAGGCAAAGCCATTTAGGCAGAAGCTAAGACAAATCAATCCTATGTTGTTGCCTATCATGGAGAGGGAAGTGAAGAAGCTGCTACAGGCCCAGATCATTGTGCCACTGAGATATTCAGAGTGGGTGGCCAACTTGGTCCTAGTAAGGAAGAAGAACGGAGAAATCAGACTCTGTGTAGATTTTAGAAACCTGAACAGGAGCTCACGAAAGGACAATTACCCCTTACCAAAAATGGAACATATATTGCAGAGGGTAACAGGAGCATCCAAGATTTCCATGATCGATGGCTTCTCTAGCTGCAATCAAATCTCTATTATGCCTGAGGACAGGGAAAAGATGGCATTTACCACTCCATGGGGCACATTCATGTATGCTAAAATGCCTTTTGGATTGATGAATGCAGGGGCAACGTTTCAATGTGCCATGGACATAGCTTTCATTGGGGAAAGGGATAAGTTTGTGGTCATCTACCTGGATGACATAACAGTCTTTTCCAAATCTGATAAAGAACACTGTTGTCATCTCAGGAAGGTTTTTTTGAAATGCAAGAGTTTTGGCATTTCATTGAATCCCAAGAAATCTATGTTCACCATGAAGGAGGGAAAGTTATTGGGTCACATAGTATCAGCCGAAGGAGTCAAGATCAATCCCAGCAAAGTTGAGGTAATACAGGCCTTATCAATCCCAAGATCTAGGAAGGAGGTCCAGTCTTTCCTTGGTAAGATTAATTTTCTAAGGAGGTTTATTTCTAACTTTGCTGAGGTGGTAAATCTTATAACGGTCATGTTGAGAAAAGGAAATGAAGTAAGGTGGACCGTTGAATCTTGAAATTCCTTTGAGCAGATAAAGAAGGCCCTGACTGAAGCTCTTGTGCTTATCAGTCTCGATTACTCAAAGGATTTCCTTATTTTCTCCTTTGCCTCACCTGACACAGTGGCTACTATTTTATTACAAACAAACGAGGCCGCGCTAGAGTAGCCTATTGCCTATTTTAGCAGAGCTCTGAGAGATGTCGAAGTCAGGTACGACATTATGGAGAAGCAGGCCTATGCCCTGGTAAAGGCTCTCAAAGCCTTTAGAACCTATGTCCTGCAGTCAAAAATCATTACCTATGTCCCCTCGATCACTGTTAAAGACATTCTTATTCAGCCTGACATAGATGAGAGGAGGAGTAAGTGGATAGCCAAGATCCTTGATTTTGACTTAGAAATAAGGCCTACCAAATTAATCAAAGGTCAAGGTTTAGCTAAGTTGTTGGCTAAAGCAAATTGCAAAGCTTTGGGGGTAGGTTTCATCGATGGATGCTCAGAAAATCAACAGGATCAACTGTCTGATATAGACCCTCAAGCAGAACCCACGTTGGCTCGATGTCCCTAGTACAAGGATGTCATATATTTTCTGTAGGAGTTGCGGCCTCTAGATGGCCTGCAAAGAAACAAGGCAAGAGCTCTGAAGCTCAAAGCAGTCAGATATTTCCTTGTCGATCAAGTTTTATATTAGAAAGATCCCCTGGGGGTGCTTTTGAAATGTATGAATCCACAAGAGGCTGACAGGATCATGGTTGAATTTCACGATAGCCAATGTGGAGGGCATCATTTCTGGAAAGCCACAACCTACAAAATCCTCAGGGATGGATATTACTGGCCCATCGTATTCACTGACGTCTACAGAAAGGTCAGAGCCTGTATCAAATGTCAAAGATTTGCAGGAAAACAATAGCTCAAGTCTTTGCCTTTAAAGCCTGTGGTTGTTTCGGGACCTTTCCAGCAATGGGACCTAGATTTTATTGGAGAAATCCACCCTACTTCTAGTGGGAAACACAGATGGATCCTAACTGCCACAGATTTCTTTACTATATGGATAGAAGCTATTCCCACCAGGAGTGCTTCCCACAAGGTAATCATTGGATTCCTAGAAGACCTCATCACAAGATTCGGTTGCCCAAGCAAGATTTTCACTGATAACGCAGCCTCTTTCAAGGCTGAGCTGTTAGCCAAGTTCTGTGAGCAATTTAAGATCAAACTGATTCACTCCACCCCATACTATCCCCAGGGCAATAGTTTAGCAGAATCCTCCAACAAAAGCCTAATAAGGATCATCAAAAGACTATTGGAGGACAACAGAAAGGCCTAGGATTCAAAGTTGAAATTTGCTCTATGGGCTGATCGAGTGACCACAAAGAGATCTATAGGCATCTCCCCTTTCCAACTAGTTTATGGAGCAAAAGATGTTTTCCCTTCTCAGCTAGCCATTCCTGTAGCAAAGTTCTTCCAGGATTATCAAGAAGAGCCTGATGACATGATCAGAAGAGTTCATCAACTAGTGGAAGTCCAGCAAGCCAAACAGCAGGTAATGGACAGAATTCAGGACCATCAGCAGAAGGTCAAACTGGCTTTTGACAGGAAGTTCAAGAAGAAAGAGTTTGAGATCGGGGATTTGGTGCTTAAGTGGGATGCACCCATACAGGATAAGCACAAACACAACAAGCTCAATGCCCTATGGATCGAGCCCTTCAAAATATCTGAGGTTTTCTCAAACAACACGTACAGGTTGCAGGATTTGGAGGGTGAAGAAGTTTTCAACGGCCAAGTAAATGGGCATTGTCTGAAGGAATGTTTTGTTTGAGCCTTAGATGGCTCCTTTGTTTGTAAATATTGTCCTTTTGGTTCTTTGTTTATTTTCATTTTTATTTTTCGGCCTAGTAAATGACTTCATAGCCCAATAGCAAGGCACTGAAGCTGCAAATGAGTTCTTAGAGCATCACAGGGACGACTTTATCCCCCATGGAGCCTAATGTTAGCAACAATTTTTGTCTTGGGCACAAAAGTACCCGGGTCTGCAGGTTGCACGAGAAGCGCCCAAGCGCAGCACAGAAAAAATCTCATTTCAGGCTACAAATCGAGCGAGTGACCAGTCTGATTTCAACGGCAAGGATCAATTAACAAAGCAGATCGATGATCGGTGGGTAATTGCAGTCGACCGAGTTGCACCAAGTATAGCGCTGAAGTTTTCAAGGAAATGAACGGTCTAAATTCTCCGTGGAGAACTCGCGAAGTAACAAGGGTCGTTGATCGAGATCAGTTTAAGCGTCGATTTATTTCTTGAACTCGGGGTTCATGAGTTTGGGAGGCAGACCATATCCTTTGGTTGCACGAGATCACAAGTCGCGAGAATTGTGGAAAGGGAAAAGATCCATCGCCTCTCGGGATTTCGTGAAGGGAGGGTGCCAAGGTTTGACACTCCAACTTGCGAGGTCGCGAGTTACGAGAGGCACTAGCACTTAAGCCCTGGCCAATGGTTACGTGTGAAGGGCATCGACAATAAAAAGAGCTATACTTGTATCGCCATCTCGCGTCTTGGGACTTCGTAAAAGGGAAGCACGAAGGCTCTACCCTCCAACTCACGAGATTGCGAAGTACGAAAGTGATATCAGCTATCCATCCAAAAGGGACACGTGGTGCGCAATTAGGCTCTTCGCCTTTTCTCCCATCATGACTTTGAAGCACAAAGAGCAGCCTCTTCCTGTCCCTGAGATGTGAAGCGCCAAAAGAATTCAGGACTCGGGCCCACAGTATTGCCAAGAGAATCGGGACCGTTCATCAGAAGGACACGTGGCGCAAGAGCTTAGTCGCAGGTGGGGCCTTTGGGGATGTTCATAGTGAAAGCGCCGAAAGCATCTCAGTTGTCCATTCCGCAAGGACATGTGGTGCGCGATTAGGCTCCTTTAATTTTTGCCCATCGCGACTTTGAAGCACAAGAAGCAGCTCCTTCATAGTTGTTATATGTGAAGCACCGAAAGCATTCAGGACTCGGGCCCACAATATCACCGAAAGATCTTAGTCATCCATCCAAAGGGACGCATGGCGCATGATCAGGCTATGTCGCCATTTCACCTATCATAACTTTGAGGCATGAGGAACAACCTCCTCCCAGCCGCGAGACGCGAAGTGTCGAAAGCGCCTTTGAAGATAGGCACAAGGTCATAGCCCATAGTCACTCAGGGGCCATAGAAAGAACTACGCAAATGGGCCGAAGTATCGGGTTTAGCTGCAGAAAGGATCACCATGTTCTCTTGGTGCCATTCAACTTGATCTCAATCTTGGTACCTACTCGGAGTGAATGAAGAAGAGAGAGGGTGGTTGGAACCTCGCCTCACTCATTAATTGCAAGGTATGGATGTCGCGGCAGGAAGTCTGCCCGAGGTGGTCCTCTGTACTAGTTTTTTCTACAGAAGCCATGCCGAGTCCTCGACTCACCAGGGAAGTCTACACACGCTAATTCAAAATTTAAGGGCTCAACTACCCCCTGGCACGAGCCATGCAGAGTTAAGATGGCATATGTGTAACACCTTGTTTCCCCTAGTTTGTAAAAATAACTGGACTGGCCAAGAATTGTGGCAAACTCAGAAATGTGAATATGTGATGTGAATGGACCTTGTGGAAAAGGTCGATGAATGTGAATAATATTATGAATTTATATTTCAGGACTGTTGAGAGGGGATATGTTGAAAAACAGACCATGATGGCTGCAGAAAGGTGGTGGAAGGCACCTGGAAAGGTGGCGTTAACTTCCACCAAAAATCAATACCGTATTTGGACTCCACTGGACCGAAATTAAATGTCTCGTAGGCTGGTAGGTACATGGCTCCTCAGGAATTAATGAGGGATGGGGAGGTGAACCACCCATTCGTAGAGCCGCCAGGTCTGACCAGCGCGAGGGAAATCGCGCCACACGCAACCTGGCAAGAGGAGAAGGCGTGGGGGAGAAGCGATTGGGGGGGGGATGCGAGTGGAGAAAGAGAACTCTGGCGTTATGCAAAGTGGGTGATAGCAGAGAGGAAGGAGAGTAACCTTCGCTCCTGGTCACTGGCAAATAGAGACGCAATCTCACAGCATCGTGGTCTCAGCTCAGGGGTGGCTAGTGGTAAATCCATTGGGAGTCACTGAGCCTACGGTTGGGTGGAAACAAGCACCCCTCTTAGTAGTTGCATAACCTCTAGTGTTACTTTCTGATAAGTGTTTTTCCTTTGGCATTTTGAAATATATGTATGCTAACATTTATGATCATAAGCTATGAAATTATGAATGATTTCATTATAAGAATGTATGTATGGTGTCTTGCTCAGTACTGGTAGTTGTATGTTTATATGGAAAGACTACGTATGGCTTATGTTCTCATAAATCGTTATTTATATGCATATTGATCTAATTCAGACTTCATGCTTGGTTCTCGGGAGAGAGATACCCTTATCTGCCTCATATAGTACCCTGGGTAAACCTCCCCATAGAGATAACCTTCTCGAAAAGGCCCATCAAGAACCTAGGAAAAAGGACGTGAAGGCGTAAGGCCTTAAGAAATCCCTGATAAGTATCGAATCGATGGACGAGATCCCATCGGGAGATTGATGGTCACTCATGACCATCAGATCAGAAGAAGAAACTAGAGGGTTAAGCGCCTTAACCCTGAATAGGTGTTGATCGACGGGCGAGATCCCGTCGGGAAATCTGTGGTCACCCATGACCGTTAGA
>JZKD02S1958070.1:322035-338880 GCA_000966675.3 Picea glauca
GGTTACCACGCCAGGGCAGTGACCTTTGGTTGCATGGCCAAGGGAAAGGGGGTCTCATCACGAGCCAACCTTCTCATCTCTGTGAAAGTACTTGTGGGTAACACTGTCAGCTCTGCTCACCATGCCAAGGCAATGTCCCCTGGTTATTTATTGAACAAAAAAAGCAAATAAAAGAATAAAAAGAATAAAGGCAAGAATGGGCTTGGAAAAAATGCATCCATGACAGATACAGCTTGCCTTCTACAAAGGCACCCACAGGTAACACTTATACATCCTTGGCCCTCACTACCCCCACATGTTTGGACATCCCTAGCCACATCACCTCACTTACATGGCTTGGATGAGGTCATTCTGGAAACTTTCCTTTTCTTGTGGACACTAGCCCAATAGGACGCCTTGACCTTTTCTCCAATCTTGTATTGCAGGTTTTTGTAATGTCTTTGAGCTATTGATTGATGTATTAGGGGTTTTATGCATATGTTTAATAAGATTGATGATGAGATTGTGATTGACATTGTTATGATCCTTGTGACTGATGATCCCATGGAGGGCGTAGCTTTTGATGTGCAGGACCATTCCCGACGGAAAGGTACCATTTGGACCGGTACACATGGGGAGATGACCAATTCGGACCTCCATGGGGCTGAAGAGCCCACCAGATGGATGTTGAAACCCCATCAGGGGGCAGAGACAAGAAAGAATTTGATCAGGGGTTTTTCACCTGAAAGGAAGAGGACGTCCCACCAAAGACACTCTGACAGGACTAAACCTAGGGGGAATGACCCCTTTTTAGTGGAACGCTAGACTTGGAAGGCTTAGGATGTCCCCATCTTCACCATGATGTCATCCAACTTCATGGACACTTTTGGAGGAAGACTGGGCAGCAGTGGCACATGTGGCATGTTGGAGAGGCCCCTAAGGGGCTAAAGTTTTGCTCATGGATGTCTCATTTTCCCTAGAAAGGGCTAGCGCCTCCCTTGAAGGGGATTTTACTCTCTTTGCAGCTCAATTAGGGTTTTAATTTGAAAATTTAATGTAAAAAAAGTATTATTTTGGTATTATGGCCTTGTCGGCCTTTTTATGACCTAAAAAGTAAAATTAGGTCATTGATACACTATATATTGAGGGTTTTGACTCTCATTTTATCATGATATTTCACTCACCACTTGGTGAGGTCTGAAATTTGTTCCCTACTTTAGGGTTTTGGCTAATTTAGTGAGGTGCACTTGTTGAAGGAAGATTCTCTTGGCATTTTTTGGTATTTCTCTTGATGGAAGGTGTTACAACTAGGGTTTGCTATGATGTTTCTTGGTGAAATGTAAGTGAAATTTTGCAAAACTTCGTAATTGAATGGTTGTATTGTTATTACTTGCATTTATTATTATAAATTTGTTGCATAAACCCTAGGTGACAAGCACACATAATTGGTCCTTGTCTCATGTCCCCGTTAAGATTTCTAGCCATTTTGTTTGTTGAAGTGAGATAGAGCCTTGCCATAGCAACACTCTACTCTTTCATGCTGAAGAGGATTGAGCCTAACCTTATCTACACTCATTTTTCCCCTCTTCATATGCTAGCTGTACTTTCTAGAGCTCAAGAAGGAGGAGACGTCTCAGGCCTAGGTTATCTACACTTAGGGCTATTTTCTTCTAGGGTTTGATGATAGAGCCTTGTTGTAGCAACACTCTCCCTCATTTGACTCTCCTGTCTTGACTTTATCTTTCATGCTAGCAATTTTTACATCTAAGGAAGGAGGAGAGAGCACAAGGCCTTTCCATAGCAACACCGGAGTGAGCCTCTCTCCCCTAGGGTTTTGTCTCTAAGGCCCTCCCATAGCAGCACTTCAGAGCTCTTCCCTCCAGTCCTTAGTCATCCTCCTTCAACTCCTGCATCCTTCATTATTGACTCCATTTAACCCTAAAGGCACTGATCTAACACCTCAAACATTGAAGTAGAACCTGATCTAAGCACTTTTAATACCTTTGAATTAAAACCCTAACTGCACTAACCCTAGCTCTGCCTAACCCTACTAACCCTGAATGCTGACGTCACTCCTTGCTATTATATCATCGATGCAGCAACGTTTTGTCTATGAGAAATTGAATGGTAGTTGAGGGCATTTGTTAGATTAAGTATTGATTGATTATATTGGATGCCATATCATTATCGTATTTATTGACAAGTGATACATTTATCATTTCTATTTTGTAAACATTGACTTTGTCAACATTTACTTTTAAATTGCTTATATTGAATATCAGATAGTCACTGATTTATATGAAGTACTAACCAAGATTGCACGTATCAGTTTCCTTGTTGCTTTGTCTCAAGCAGGTGCTTTTCTTTTCTTTGTTTATACCTTATTATTGGTTGTTTGGCTGAGACTATCTGATTGGCGGTGATCTGTGAAGGGGGAATTTGTCCTTTTTGTTTTCTCCTTTGCCCCTTCAAAACCCCAGGTGACCGGAGGACGTGTCCCCTGGGTCTAGCCTCCCTAAAGAGAAAGAACCTACCCATCATGGTGACATTGGGTGGGATAGGTTCTTGTTACGCCAGTTTTGCCTTCTACCTTATAGCCTTTACTCCTAGATACAAACTGTGTGATAACATTTTGGCACCATTTCCAAGGAACATTGAGTCAAACCTTCCCCAGAAGACACTTTTCGGTAAGCCTTGTATCTAAAGTTTTATCTAACAAGCTTACCTGGCGACTCCACTAGGGCATTTTCCCTTATCCTTTGATAGTTTCAGGCAAATTATCCAGCCACTCCACTAATTTTTTCAGGGTGCCACCTTACTCTCAAAATATGTGATATTTCCAAGTTATGGGATCATGGCACACTGGGAACAAATGTATCTAAGTATTGATTTCAGAAGTTTTCAAGGATACCCAAATTACTTTTATTACAAAATGGCTAAACAACTCTCCAACGTTTTTGGGCCTCCCAACTCCTCACATTGTAAATTTTTTGGAGTATTTGAGCGAGATAAATTTGGGGGGAGAGGATTCTCTTATAAAATTATTCATACTCACTCTGCCATCCTACTTGCAAGATTGGTTTAAGAGTTGTTGAGAAGACAGGGGTATATCATCTTTCATACACCTCATTAGTAGGTTCATTGACCTTACCAATACATGTTTCCAAACGTATGAAGATGCCCTTCATAATCTCACAATAGACTTGGAAGATGGGGGATTCACTACTGAGATTGTGGCAAATCTTAGAAATTCTTATCATGTTCAAAATCAAGAACCCTATAATGTGAAAAAAGAGATCCATGAAGAATGTTGTCAACCCCTTGAAAAGGAGCAGGATATTTCCCATGATTCAATAGAGTGTTGTGAATACATGACTAAAAAAGTGAATTGTGAAGATGAAGCACCAGTAACTGCTCCTCAGCCTGATGAAGCCCTCCAAGATCCTATCCCTCCTACACAAGATGAAGAGAATGAGGTAAGTCATTTTCCTTTCCAGTTTTTTGATGATATCTTGTTCTATGACTCAGAAAGTGAAGAGGAAATGGAACCCTTGGACAAGCTTGATCCTCTATGTCTCAAGACTAAAGATGTGGAGGCAGATCTTCCACTTGATGAAGTTATCTGAACACTTGAAGCTCCTGCACATGAAGGATTAAACAAGGTGAGTTATTTCAAAACTTTCAATGATACTTTATTTTATGATGTAGAGAGCAAAGAAGTATCGAATGTTTTAACCCCTTCATGTTATGATGAAGATAATGACTTTGTTGATAATTTTGATGAGTTCATACATGTCGGGAAATGTGGATGGGATATGATTAGATATGATGGCAATCCCATGTATGACATTGATGGTCCTTTCCAAAGGTTGCCTTTGCATTTATCACATAAAGTTACTAATAATTTTGATATCTGGCAACAAGAACCTGACCTTATTCAGACACCCAGGGATGACCTAATGCTATGCTCTCCGATTAATATTCGGTCATACCTTGAGGACTTTGATGACTATCCATCTAAGAACTTAGATTTATCCTATGAAGAAAGTTATCAACCAACGTTATGCTCAGATATTGATAAAAATGAAGAAGTTACTTCCCTGAAGCATGATACTTGTGATAAGATTTCCCATCCCCCTTTGATCATTTTACCTCCCTATGTCACTGAAGGTGTGGTTTGGAAACATGTCCCTTATCCCAAGTCTCCTATAAGGCAAAACCTCATTCTAGATTTTAGGGGAAAGTTGAGTGCCTCAAGAAGAAGCCTATTATCACAGTTTTCCATCCTCCCCTTTAGCAATGGTCAGTCATCCTTTCAATTTATGCTAATCCCTCCTCGGGCCTCAAGTTGTGAAGATGTCCAAGGTAGCCAACATTCAGATTCCTCGAGTCAGTCTCTTGAACCTTTGAATTTTCACAATACATTCCTGAGATGGATTGAGCACTCTCCTGAGAGTATGTATTGGGATCACTTTTTCCCTCCCACTCGCCTCCATGAGTTAGACTTTGAGATTTCCGATGATATGATATATATTCTAACTCATGAAATTTTTGTGCTTGATTTATCACTATTTTGGTTTATGATGAAGCACAAAGGCATGTGTCGTGGGACATTGTTGGATTGGCTACACTGGTCGCTTGACTACATCGAACATCCAGCCAACAGGTAAGTAAAGGTAGGTACTTTTCTTTACATTCGCATATTGATTGTTTTACTTTCAGCCTATATTTATATCTATATGTATGCTAGGGTGGCATTACCGCCCAAATTTTGTTATTGATACCCCTATCGAGATTGAGCAGGTCTGCAGGTTATGCCAGAGATGTTGAAGTTCTCATGCGCTCTACAGTAAGCACATGTCCACGAGTTGGAGCCAGATGTTATCCCCGCTTTTTAGGGATAACTAGGATATTATGTCTCGAGGCCCATGGGTCCTAGACATGGAGTATCAAGAGCAGGATTGACCTGAGCATGGTCCTAGAGGGCCCATCCTTTTCTTCTTCCATCAGCTTTGTCTTGTCAGTAGCAGCATCATCCATCACCATTAGCTTGGTCTTGTATCATAGAAGTTTCTTGCTCCATGGGTTAATTGGTCTAGGTATCATGATATGTATCACTTTTGATCATTAAAACATTTAAATATATGCATATGATTCCTTTTATCTCTAAGAACTACTTGGATATTACATTTGCCCACTTGACCATGCTTGGGGGAATTGACAGGGTGCCCTAGCAAGCCAATGCCCATAGGTTTTGGTTTTCCACTGGGGGAATTTTTGAAAAGCCATCATTCACTCCCATCATAACACCATTGTTTCATCTTATTTCCCGCTCAATTATCCCACTCACCTTGTCTGGGCATTGGGTTGACCTATTTATAGGATTGCACCTTATCTCGTGGGAATAAGGGGATAAAGGCCCAGAAGGTAAAACCAGTTGGTAAAAGACAAAAGCCTAGAAATAAAACCTCGAGATGCTTCACCCAGGGATCCCCGAGAAGGCAGTCAAAAGCCTCTCAGAAAGAAACAAGAGGGACCCGGGAAAATAACAAAACAAGACCTAGTCAGAGGATAGGGGGTCTCATCACGAGCCAGCCTATTAGGTCCATGGGTACCTAACCATATGACATTGCCACCATCTGGTTACCATGCCAGGGCAATGACCTTTGGTTGCATGGCCAAGGGAAAGGGGGTCTCATCACGAGCCAGCCTTCTCATCTCTGTGAAAGTACTTGTGGGTAACATTGTCAGCTCTAGTCACCATGCCAAGGCAATGTCCCCTGGTTAGTTCTTGAACAAAAAAAGCAAATAAAAGAATAAAACAAGAATAAAAAGAATAAAGGAAAGAATGGGCTTGGAAAAAATGCATCCATGACAGGTACAGTTCGCCTTCTACAAAGGCACCCACAGGTAACACTTATGCATCCTTGGCCCTCACTACACCCACATGTTTGGACATCCCTATCCACATCACCTCACTTACATGGCTTGGATGAGGTTTTTTTGGAAACTTTCCTTTTCTTGTGGACACTAGCCCAATAAGACGCCTTGAACTTTTCTGCAATTTTGTATTGCAGGTTTTTGTAATGTCTTTGAGCTATTGCCTGATGTATTAGGGGTTTTATGCATATGTTTAATACAATTGATGATGAGATTGTGATTGACATTGCTATGATCCCTGTGACTGATGAGCCCATGAAGGGCATAGCTTTTGATGTGCAGGACCATGCCCGACGAACATGTACCATTTCGACTGGTACACATGGGGAGATGACCAGTTCGTACCTCCATGGGGATGAAGAGCCCAGCAGATGGATGTTGAAACCCCATCAAGGGGCACAGACAGGACATAAATTGATCAGGGGTTTTGCACCTGAAAGGAAGAGGACGTCCCACCAGAGACAGTCCGGCAGGACTAGACGTAGGGGGAATGACCCCTTTTTAGTGGAACACTAGCCTTAGAAGGCTTAGGATGTCCCCATCTTCACCATGATGTCATCCAGCTTCATGGACACATTTGGAGGCAGACTGGGCAGCAGTGGCACATGCGACATGTTGGAGAGGCCCCTGGGGGGCTAACGTTTTGCTCCTGGATGTCTCATTTTCCCTAGAAAGGGATAGCGCCTCCCTTGAAGGGGATTTTACTCTCTTTGCATCTTAATTAGGGTTTTAATTTGACAATTTAATGTAAAAAAAGGTAGTATTTTGGTATTATGGCCTTGTCAACCTTTTTATGACCTAGAAAGTAAAATTAGATCATTGATACACTATATATTGACGATTTTGACTCTCATTTTATCATGATCTTTCACTCACCACTTGGTGAGGTCTGAAATTTGCGCCCTACTTTAGGGTTTTGGCTGATTTAGTGAGGCGCACTTGTTGAAGGAAGATTCTCTTGGCATTTTTTGGCATTTCTCTTGATGGAAGGTGTTACAACTAGGGTTTGCTATGATGTTTCTTGGTGAAATGTAAGTGAAATTATGAAAAAAATCGTAATTATATGGTTGTATTATTATTACTTGCTTTTATCATTATAAATTTGTTGCATAAACCCTAGGTGACAAGCACACATAATTGGTCCTTGTCTCATGTCCCCGTCAAGATTTCTAGCCATTTTGTTTGTTGAAGTGAGATAGAGCCTTGCCATAGCAACACTCTACTCTTTCATGCTGAAGAGGATTGAGACTAGCCTTAGCTACACTCATTTTTCCCCTCTTCATATGCTAGTCGTACTTTCCAGAGCTCAAGAAGGAGGAGACGTCCCAGGCCTAGGTTATCTACACTTAGGGCCATTTTCTTCTAGGGTTTGATGATAGAGCCTTGTTGTAGAAACATTCTCCCTCATTTGACTCTCTTGTCTTGACTTTATCTTTCATGCTAGCCATTTTTCTATCTAAGGAAGGAGGAGAGAGCACGAGGCCTTGCCATAGCAACACCGGAGTGAGCCCCTCTCCTCTAGGGTTTTGTCTCTAAGGCCCTGCCATAGCAGCACTTCAGAGCTCTTCCCTCCAGTCCTTAGTCGTCCTCCTTCAACTCCTACATCCTTCATTATTGACTCCATTTAACCCTAAAGGCACTGATCTAAGACCTCAAACGTTGAAGTAGAACCTGATATAAACACTTTTAATACCTTTGAATTAAAACCCTAACTCTGCCTAAACCTACTAACCCTGAATGTTGACATAACTCCTTGCTATTATATCATTGATGCAACAACATTTTGTCTATGAGCAATTGAATGGTAGTTGAGGGAATTTGTTAGATTAAGTATTGATTGATTATATTGGATGCCATACCATTCTTGTATTTATTGACAAGTGATACATTTATCATTGCTATTTTGTAAACATTGACTTCGTCAAGATTTACTTTTAAATTGCTTATATTGAATATCAGATAGTCATTGATTTATATGAAGTTCTAACCAAGATTGCACGTATCAGTTTCCTTGTTGTGTTGTCTCAAGCAGGTGCTTTTCTTTTCTTTGGTTATACCTTATTATTGGTTGTTTAGCCGGAACTATCTTATTGGCGGTGATCTATGAAGGGGGAATTTGTCCTTTTCCTTTTATCCTTTGCCCTTTCAAAACCCCAGGTCACCGGGGACGTCTCCCCTAGGTCTAGCCTCCCTAAAGAGAAAGAACCTACCCATCATGGTGACATTGGGTGGGATAGGTTCATGTTACGCCAGTTTGGCCTTCTACCTTATAGCCTTTACTCCTAGCTGCAAACTGTGCGATAACATTTTGGCGCCATTGCCATGGAACACTGAGTCAAGCCTTCCTCAGACGACACTTTTCGGTAAGCCTTGCCTCTAGAGTTTTATCTAACAAGCTTACCTAGCAACTCCACTAGGGTGTTTTCACTTATCCTTTGATAGTTTCAGGCAAATTATCTGGCGACTCCACTAATTTTTTCAGGGTGCCACCATACTGTCAAAATCTATGATATTTCCAAGTTATGGGATCACGGCACACTGGGAACAAATGTATCTGAGTATTGATTTCATAAGTTTTCAAGGATACCCAAATTACTTTGATACAAAATGGTTAAACAACTCTCCAACATTTTTGGGCCTCCCAACTCCTCACATCGTAAATATTTTGGAGTATTTGAGCGAGACAAAGTTGGGGGGAGAAGATGCTCTTATAAAATTATTCATACTCACTCTACCATCCTACTTACAAGATCGGTTTAAGAGTTGTTGCGAAGACAGGGGTATATCATCTTTCATACACCTCATTAGTAGGTTCATTGACCTTACCAAACCATGCTGCCAAACGTATGAAGATGCCCTTCATAATCTCACAATAGCCTTGGAAGATGGGAGATTCACCACTGAGATTGTGGCAGATCTCATAAATGCTTATAATGTTCAAAATCAAGAACCCTCTAATGTGAAAGAAGAGATCCATGAAGAATGTTGTCAACCCCTTGAAAAGGAGCAGGATATTTCCCATGATTCAATAGAGTGTTGTGAAGACATGACTAAAGAAGTGAATTGTGAAGATGAATCACCAGTAACCGCTCCTCAGCCTGATGAAGCCCTCCAAGATCCTATCCCTCCTGCACAAGATGAAGAGAATGAGGTAAGTCATTTTCCTTTCCAGTTTTTTGATGATATCTTGTTCTATGACTCGGAGAGTGAAGAGGAAATGGAACCCTTGGACAAGCTTGATCCTCTATGTCTCAAGACTGAAGATGTGGAGGTAGATCTTCCACTTGATGAAGTTATCTGAACACTTGAAGCTCCTGCACAGGAAGGATTAAACAAGGTGAATTATTTCAAAACTTTCAATGATACTTTATTTTATGATGTAGAGAGCAAAGAAGTATCGGATGTTTTAACCCCTTCATGTTATGATGAAGATAATGACTTTGTTGATAATTTTGATGAGTTCATACATGTCGGGAAACATGGATGGGATATGATTAGATATGATGTAAATCTCATGTACAACATTGGTGGTCCTTTCCAAAGGTTGCCTTTGCATTTATCACATAAAGTTACTAATAATTTTGATATCTGGCAACCAGAACCTGACCTTATTCAGACACCCAGGGATGACCTAATGATATGCTCTCCAATTAATTTTCGGTCATACCTTGAGGACTTTGATGACTACCCATATGAGCACTTAGATTTATCCTATGAAGAAATTTATCAACCAACGTTATGCTCAGATATTGATAAAAATGAGGAAGTTACTTCCCTGAAGCATGATACTTGTGATAAGATGTTATCCCCGCTTTTTAGGGATAACTAGGAGATCATGTCTCGAGGCCCACAGGTCCTAGACATGGAGTACCGAGAGCAGGATTGACCTGAGCATGGTCCTAGAGTGCCCATCATTTTCTTCTTCCATTATCTTTGTCGTTTCAGCAGCAGCAACATCCATCACCATCGGCTTGGTTCTGTATCAAAGAAGGTTCTTGCTCCGTGAGGTAATTGGTCCAAGTATCATGATATGTGTCACTTTTGATCATTAAAACCTTTAAATATATGCATATGATTCCTTTTATCTCTAACAACTGCTTGGATCTTACATTTGCCCACTTGACCATGCTTGGGGGAATTGACAGGGTGCCCTAGCAAGCCTGTGCCCATAGGTTTTGGTTTGCCACTGGGGGAAATTTTGAAAATCCATCATCCGCTCCCATCATAACACCACTATTTCATCTTATCTCCCACTCATTTATCCCACTCCCCTTGTCAGGGCATTGGGTTGACCTATTTACAGGATTGCACCTTATCTCGTGGGAAGAAGGGGCTAATGGCCCAGAAGGTAAAAGCAGCTGGTAAAAGACAAAAGCCTATAAATAAAACCTCGAGATGCTTCGCCCAGGGATCCCCAAGAAGGAAATAAAAAGCCTCTCAACAAGAAATAAGAGGGACCCAAGAAAATAATAAAACAAGACCTAGTCAGAGGATAGGGGGTCTCATCATGAGCCAACCTATTAGGTCCATGGGTACCTAACAGTATGACATTGTCACCATCTAGTTACCATGCCAGGGCAGTGACCTTTGGTTGCATGGCCAAGGGAAAGGGGGTCTCATCACAAGCCAACCTTCTCATCTCTATGAAAGTACTTGTGGGTAACGCTATCAACTTTGGTCACCATGCCAAGGCAGTGTCCCCTGGTTAGTTCTTGAACAAAAAAAGCAAATAAAAAAATAAAACAAGAATAAAAAGAATAAAGGCAAGAATGGGCTTGGAAAAAATGCATCCATGACAGGTACAACTTGCCTTCTACAAAGGCACCCATAGGTAACACTTATGCATCCTTGGCCCTCACTACACCCACATGTTTGGACATCCCTAGCCACATCACCTCACTTACATGGCTTGGATGAGGTCTTTCTGGAAACTTTCCTTTTCTTGTGGACACTAGCCCAATAGGACGCCTTGACCTTTTCTCCAATCTTGTATTGCAGGTTTTTGTAATGTCTTTGAGCTATTGACTGATGTATTAGGGGTTTTATGCATATGTTTAATAAGATTGATTATGAGATTGTGATTGACATTGCTATGATCCATGTGACTGATGATCCCATGGAGGTTGTAGCTTTTGATGTGCAGGACCATGCCCGGCGGACAGGTACCATTTGGACTGGTACACATGGGGAGATGACTAGTTTGAACCTCCATGGGGCTAAAGAGCCCACCAAATGGATGCTGAAACCCCATTAGGGGGCAGAGACAGGACATAATTTGATCAGGAGTTTTTCACCTAAAAGGAAGAGGACGTCCCACCAGATACACTCCGACAGGACTAGACCTAGGGGGAATGACCCCTTTTCAGTGGAACGCTAGCCTTGGAAGGCTTAGGATGTCCCAATCTTCACCATGACGTCATATAGCTTCATGAACACTTTTGGAGGTAGACTGGGCAGCAGTGGCACGTGTGGCATGTTGGAGAGGCCCCTGGGGGGCTAACGTTTTTCTCCTGGATCTCTCATTTTCCCTAGAAAGGGCTAGCACCTCCCTTGAAGGGGATTTTACTCTCTTTGCAGCTCAATTAGGGTTTTAATTTGACAATTTAATATAAAAAATGTATTATTTTGGTATTATGGCCTTGTCGGCCTTTTTATGACCTAAAAAGTAAAATTAGGTCATTGATACACTATATATTGATGGTTTTGACTCTCATTTTATCATGATCTTTCACTCACCACTTGGTGAGGTCTGAAATTTGCACCCTACTTTAGGGTTTTGGCTGATTTAGTGAGGCGCACTTGTTGAAGGAAGATTCTCTTTGCATTTTTTGGCATTTCTCTTGATGGAAGGTGTTACAACTAGGGTTTGTTATGATGTTTCTTGGTGAAATGTATTTGAAATTCTGCAAAACTTCGTAATTGAATGATTGTATTGTTATTACTTTCATTTATTATTATAAATTTGTTGCATAAACCCTAGGTGACAAGCACACATAATTGGTCCTTGTCTCATGTCCCTGTCAAGATTTCTAGCCATTTTGTTTGTTGAAGTGAGATAGAGCCTTGCCATAGCAACACTCTACTCTTTCATGCTGAAGAGGATTGAGACTAGACTTAGCTACACTCATTTTCCCCCTCTTCATATGCTAGTTGTACTTTCCAGAGCTCAATAAGGAGGAGACGTCTCAAGCCTAGGTTATCTACACTTAGGGTCATTTTCTTCTAGGGTTTGATGATAGAGCCTTGTTGTAGCAACACTCTCCCTCATTTGACTCTCCTGTCTTGACTTTATCTTTCATGCTAGTCATTTTTCCATCTAATTAAGGAGGAGAGAGCACGAGGCCTTGCCATAGCAACATCAGAGTGAGCCTCTCTCCCCTAGGGTTTTGTCTCTGAGGCCCTACCATAGATTCACTTCAAATCTCTTCCCTCCCGTCCTTAGCCGTCCTCCTTCAACTCTTGCGTCCTTCATTATTGACTCCATTTAACCCTAAAGGCACTGATCTAAGACCTCAAACGTTGAAGTAGAACCTGATCTAAACACTTTTAATACCTTTGAATTAAAACCCTAACTGCACTAACCCTAGCTCTGCCTAACCCTACTAACCCTAAATGCTGACGTCACTCCTTACTATTATATCATTGATGCAACAACGTTTTGTCTATGAGCAATTGAATGGCAATTGATGGCATTTGTTAGATTAAGTATTGATTGATTATATTGGATGCCATATCATTCTTGTATTTATTGACAAGTGATACATTTATCATTGTTATTTTGTAAACATCGACTTTGTCAACATTTACTTTTAAATTGCTTATATTGAATATCAGATAGTCACTGATTTATATGAAGTACTAACCAAGATTTCGCGTATCAGTTTCCTTGTTGCGTTGTCTCAAGCAGGTGCTTTTCTTTTCTTTGGTTATACCTTATTATTGGTTGTTTAGCCAGGACTATCTAATTGGCAGTGACCTGTGAAGGGGGAATTTGTCCTTGTCCTTTTATCCTTTGCCCTTTCAAAACCCCAGGTCACTGGGGACATCTCCCCTGGGTCTAGCCTCCCTAAAGAGAAAGAACCTACCCATTGTGGTGACATTGGGTGGGATAGGTTCCTGTTACGCCAGTTTGGACTTCTACCTTATAGCTTTTACTCCAAGATACAAATTGTGCGATAACATTTTGGCGTCGTTGTCGGGGAACACTAAGTCAAACCTTCCTCAGATGACACTTTTCGGTAAGCCTTGCCTCTAGAGTTTTATCTAACAAGCTTACCTGGCGACTCCACTAGAGTGTTTTCCCTTATCCTTTGATAGTTTTAGGCAAATTATTTGGCAACTCTACTAATTTTTTCAGGGTGCCACCTTACTCTCAAAATCTGTGATATTTCCAAGTTATTGGATCATGACACACTGGGAACAAATGTATCCAAGTATTGATTTCATAAGTTTTCAAGGATACCCAAATTACTTTGATACAAAATGGCTAAACAACTCTTCAATGTTTTTGGGCCTCCCAACTCCTCACATCATAAATTTTTTGGAGTATTTGAGCTAGATAAAGTTGGGGGGAGAGGATGCTCTTATAAAATTATTCATACTCACTCTGCCATCCTACTTGCAAGATCGGTTTAAGAGTTGTTGCGAAGACATGGGTATATCATCTTTCATACACCTCATTAGTAGGTTCATTGACCTTACCAAACCATGATGCCAAACGTATGAAGATGCCCTTCATAATCTCACAATAGCCTTGGAAGATGGGGGATTCACTACTGAGATTGTGGCAGATCTCAGAAATGCTTATCATGTTCAAAATCAAGAACCCTCTGATGTGAAAAAAGAGATCCATGAAGAATGTTGTCAACCCCTTGAAAAGGAGCAGGATATTTCCCATGATTCAATAGAGTGTTGTGAAGACATGACTAAAGAAGTGAATTGTGAAGATGAAGCACCAGTAACCGCTCCTTAGCTTGATGAATCCCTCCAAGATCTTATCCCTTCTACACAAGAAGAAGAGAATGAGGTAAGTCATTTTCCTTTCCAGTTTTTTGATGATATCTTGTTCTATGACTCAGAGAGTGAAGAGGAAATGGAACCCTTGGACAAGCTTGATCCTCTATGTCTCAAGAYTGAAKATGTGGAGGMAGATMTTCCACTTGATGAAGTTATYYRAACACTTGAAGCTCCTKCACAKGAAGGATTRAACAAGRTGAGTTATTTCAAAACTTTCAATGATACTTTATTTTATGATGTAGAGAGCAAAGAAGTATCGAATGTTTTAACCCCTTCATGTTATGATGAAGATAATGACTTTGTTGATAATTTTGATGAGTTCATACATGTTGGGAAACGTGGATGGGATATGATTAGATATGATGGAAATCCCATGTACGACATTGATGGTCCTTTCCAAAGGTTGCCTTTGCATTTATCACATAAAGTTACTAATAATTTTGATATCTGGCAACAAGAACCTAACCTTATTAAGACACCCATGGATGACCTAATGCTGTGCTCTCCGTTTAATTTTCGGTCATACCTTGAGGACTTTGATGACTATCCATCTGAGCACTTAGATTTATCCTATGAAGAAAGTTATCAACCAACGTTATGCTCAGATATTGATAAAAATGAGGAAGTTACTTCCTTGAAGCATGATACTTGTGATAAGATTTTCCATCCCCTTTTGATCATTTTACCTCCCTATGTCACTGAAGGTGTGGTTTGGAAACATGTCCCTTATCCCAAGTCTCATGTAAGCAAAAACTCATTATGGTTTTTAGGGGAAAGTTGAGTGCCTCAAGAAGAAGCCTATTATCACAGTTTTCCAGCCTCCCCTTTAGGAATGGCCAGTCATCCTTTCAATTTTTGCTAATCCCTCCTCGAGCCTCAAGTTGTGAAGACGTCCAAGGTAGCCAGCATTCAGATTCCTCGAGTCAGTTTCTTGAACCTTTGACTTTTCACAATCCATTCCTGAGATGCATTGAGCACTATCCTGAGAGTATGTCACTAGTACATATTGTAAAAATTTCAACGTTCTGTTTGCGACGTTATGGACAAAATTGGCCATACTGTCGAAAAATAGAGGAAATTTTTTTTTTTTTTCCATATTGCCCGATAACGTCGCTATTGCCACGTTGATGTCTCTCTTGCCACATTGTCGTCTCTATTGCCACGTTGTCGTATCTCTTGCCATGTTTGCCACATAGTCGTCTCTCTTGCCACGTTTGTGACATAGTCGTCTCTCTTGCCACGTTTGTGAAGAGAGTGGTCGCAGTTGAGACGTTGTGGAAACTAGGTTTTCCCCCTCCAACGGTCACCTAGTATTTTGACCAAGTCAACTTTGATTTGGTCAATGATCGTCGGAATTGCGACGTTATAAAATCTATAAATATGTTTCATTTTACGAATGTTGTGACAAGTTTTCTATAATAATGACACTTCAAAAAGGGTTTGCGGGTCTTCTTGGATAGAGTACAACTATTAAAAGACATTGTACTAGGGCTCTTCTCGTTTCGTTTTAATTTTCTGATCGATCAAATTTTAAAGGAAACAACTATTAAAAGACATTGTACTAGGGCTAGAGTACATGATGGGCAACGATGACCTGTGAATGGGGCCAACGTTGAAATTTTGTCAAAACGTTTATGTATGACATCATACACCCTTGAGTCTTGAAACCCTCCCATATTGTCAAGGCATGTGTCTAGTCTAACCATGTCAAATTTCGATGCATACAAGCACATATTAAAGAAATTTCAACGTTGTCCCCATTCACTGCTCATTATGCGGGGTCGGTGCATGACATTTTTGGTGGTTGAATTGGAAGTTCCATGAAATTTCAAGAGAGTTCCAACAAAGATTCTACAGATGGAAACAATGACATTTGACAATGAGATACCCATTATGAACGTTGTTGCAAACATGGACGATCTCAAAGATTATGTGGTGGGGACATCATACATCCTTGAGTCTTGAAACCCTCCCATACCATCAAGGCACGTGTCTAGTCTAACCATGCCAAATTTCAATGCATATAGGCACATATTGAAGAAATTTCAACGTTGGCCCCATTCACTAGTGCTCACTATGCGGGGTCGGTGCATAACATTTGTGGTGGTTGAATTGGAAGTTCCATGACATTTCAAGAGAGTTCCAACAAAGATTCTACGGATAGAAACAACGAAATTTGACAAATATGAGACGCCCCATTATGAACATTGTTGCAAACATGGATGATCTCAAAGATTATGTGGTCGGAACATCAAACATCCTTGAGTCTTGAAACCCTCCCATACCATCAAGGCATGTGTCTAGTCTAACCATGTCAAATTTCGATGCATACAGACACATATTGAAGAAATTTCTACGTTGGTCCCATTCACTAGTGCTCACTATGCGAGGTTGGTGCATGACATTTGTGGTGGTTGAATTGGAAGTTCCATGACATTTCAAGAGAGTTCCAACAAAGATTCTACAGATGGAAACAACGACATTTCAAAAATATGAGACACCCCATTACGAATGTTGTTGCAAACATGGACGATCTCAAAAATTATGTGGTCGGGACATCAGACATATTCCTTGAGTCTTTAAACCCTAGTCACATATCGTCAAGGCATGTGTCTAGTCTAACCATGTCTAATTTCGACGCATACATGCACAGTTTGAAGAAATTTCAATGTTGGCCCCATTCACTGCTCACTATGCGAGGTCGGTGGAAGAAATTTCACTATGCTCATTCACCTTCAAGGCAGGCCCCATTCACTATACTCACTATGAGACATCCATTATATTGAACGTTGATGCAAACATGGATGATCTCAAATATTATGCGGGGACATCAAACATCCTTAAGTATCGAAACCCTCCCATACTTTCAAGGCAACTATCTAGTTTAACCATGTCAAATTTCGATGCATA
>JZKD02S1958070.1:338890-363957 GCA_000966675.3 Picea glauca
CATTTTCAAATGTCTTGGCATGAGAGATTATGAGCTTTATATCTGGAGTCCAAATCTGTTATGGTTGTTTCGAATTGCTACAATTTGCATTTTATGAATTTTCTCTTCTACTCAATGTATATATATAGAACACTTGCATGCTATGTGTGAAGTTGTTGTGCTAGCCAAAGGATACAAAACAATACTTGCAATGACTTCAAGTTGTATTATTGATGATATAATTTTATGCTAAATGTCAAACAAATTGTTAGAGGTTTCAGTGAAGGCTCTGGAATTTCTGTTGCTCAGATATCTCATTGGTATATAGGATCTTGTATTGGATGGCACTTGTATTATTTTGATCCTATCTAAAAACAAGGACTTAATCTAGTATATTTTTGCAGTCTTATTACGCATGATTGCACTTGAGCTTTTGGACTTTAGCTCAACAATTGCGAGTTTGTGTGATAACACACCCGAGACATATCCTAGTGATCCTAAACCTCATTAAACAAGACCCCCTTTACCATTGGAAGTTAGCCCTCATCCTCAACCAACCTTGCCTAAGACCGATGATATAGATTTAAATATTGATATGGCTAGTATCTTAGAAAAGGTTAATGTACTTGTCCCTCTCAGTATTGATATTGTGTTTTTTTTTAAATACCTACAACATAGTCACTATTGCGACATCTTGGAGTGTTGCTCCCATAGAAACCACGTCGGAGATGATACCTCTTAACGTTGCTCTTTCCACTTTCTAGACGTCTCTCTTGTCACCTTCAAGATGCCGGTCTTGCCACGTTCAAGATGTCTCTCTTGCCACATTCCAGATGTCTCTCTTGCCACTTTCAAGACGTCTCTCTTGCCACGTTCAAGATGTCTCTCTTGCTACGTTCCAGACGTCTCTCTTGCCACGTTCAAGACATCTCTCTTGCCACGTTCAAGACGTCGGTCTTGACACGTTCAAGACATCGGTCTTGCCACCTCCAAGACTTCGCAATAACGACAAAATCTATGTTGTCGGAAAAGAGACGTCATGTGAAACGACGTTTTAGGGGGTTCGTTGTTTGTCGTTCTCCCGACAATATAAAGTGGCAATTGCATCGAACACGCCGTCGGAATTTGACCCAAATGTACGGGTGTGTATTGAGATCAGTTTTTCCCTCCCACCCGCCTCCATGAGTTAGACTTTGAGATTTCTGATGATATGATATATATTCTAACTCATGACATTTTTGTGCTTGATTTATCACTATTTTGGTTTATGATGAAGCACAAAGGCAGGTATCGTGGGACATTGCTGGATTGACTACACTGGTTGTTTGACTACATCGAACATCCAACCAACAGGTAAGTAAAGGTAGGTACTTTGCTTTACATTCGCATAATGATTGTTTTACTTTTAGCCTATATTTATATCTATATGTATGCTGGGGTGGAATTACCACCCCAATTTTGTACTGATACCCCTATCGAGATTGAGCAGGTCTGTAGGTTATGCCAGAGATGTTGAGGTTCTCATGCGCTCTACGGTGAACACATGTCCCTGAGTTGGAGCCAGATGTTATCCCTGCTTTTTAGGGATAACTAGGAGATCATGTCTCGAGGCCCACAGGTCCTAGACATGGAGTACCGAGAGAAGGATTGACCTGAGCAAGGTCCTGGAGGGCCCATCCTTTTCTTCTTCCATCAGCTTTGTCTTGTCAGCAACAACAACATCCATCGCCATCGGCTTGGTCCTGCATCAGAGAAGGTTCTTGCTCCGTGAGGTAATTGGTCCAGGTATCATGATATGTGTCACTTTTTATCATTAAAACCTTTAAATATATGAATTTGATTCCTTTTATCTATAACAAATGATTGGATCTTACATTTTCCCACTTGACCATGCTTGGGGGAATTGACAGGGTGCCCTAGCAAGCCTATGCCCATAGGTTTTGGTTTTCCACTGGGGGAATTTCTGAAAAGCCATTGTCTACTCCCATCATAACACCACTGTTTCATCTTATCTCCCGCTTATTTATCCCACTCCCCTTGTCCGGGCATTGGGTTGACCTATTTACAGGATTGCACCTTATCTCATGGGAAGAAGGGGCTAAAGGCCCAGAAGGTAAAAGCCACTGGTAAAAGACAAAATCCTAGAAATAAAACCTCGAGATGTTTTGCTCAGGGATCCCCGAGAAGGCAGTAAAAATCCTCTCAGCAAGAAACAAGAGGGACCCGGGAAAATAACAAAACAAGACCTAGTAAGAGGATAGGGGGTCTCATCACCAACCAAAAGAAAATGGAAAAAATACATCATCACCACAACAAAATACCTAACAAGATGGGTAGAAGCCACACTAGTAAAATACTGCAGTGTGGAGACAGCTGCACACTTCTTATTTGAACAAGTAATCACCAGATTCGGGTGCCCAAGAGTTTTGATGAGAAACCAAGGTACGCACTTCATAAACAACACCAACTGTGTGATGCTTGAAGAGTTTGAAGTTCATCATCATAAGAGCACACCATATCATCCACATGAAAACGACACAGTAGAAACCTTCAACAAAATTATTGAGAACACACTAACAAAGATCTGTAATGTCAACAGAGACGACTGAGACCTCAAAGTACCAGCAGTATTATGGGTGTATAGGACGACATGCAAAAATTTGACAGGGCACACACCATTCAAACTAGTCTATGGCCAAGAAGCAGTAGTTCCATTAGAAGTTTTAGTACCTAGCTTACGTGTAGCAGCTATCACACAAATGACCGAACGAGACACAATACAGGAAAGACTGAATCAACTATTGTCAATGGAGGAAGACCAAATCCTGGCAGGATTCCATAAATAAGTGCATAAGGCTAGAGACAAAGCTTCGCAAGATCGACACATCAAGAGGAAGACGTTCAAGGAAGGAGATCTAATATTTCTCTATGACAACAAATCGTTTCAGCACCTAGGAAAGCTGAGAATGCATTGGTTAGGACCATACGAGGTAAAATCTATAACAGACAGAGGATCTGTACAGTTAAGAGATTTAGAAGGACCAGACCTCCGAGGAATGATCAATGGGAGTCGCCTGAAGCTGTACAAGGACAATCGACCACCCACCGCGCAATAAAAAAAAATTAAAAAAAATGAAAAGCACGAAGCATGCCAGAGATAGAAAAGCCACATGACGTTTGAAACAAGAATGCAGCAAAGGCAAGGACAACAATTACACACCAAATAAAAATGAGCGGGAAATGAAAATTCGAGAAAAGCAGTATGACAAGACAACACTAAGCGAAATTAAAGCATGGCAAGGACTGATGGAACATCACATTAAACACACCAACTGGAAACGACAAATTAAGCATTATGGAAAGTATGAAATTGCCACAGATGCATTGATCCCATAGTTATGGTGCATTTATCGCATCATGGAGGAAGCGTCCTCGACAAGCTTCATGACAAGCCCATACAACACGCGAGCACGGAAGCAACTAGTCTATTCGTGAAAGGAGAACAGAGAGAGAGAAACAACAACCAGAACGAACAGAGCGAAACCAAAGAGCTCACCAAAGTCATTCAAACTCAACAAACGTTCCACAGTCACCACTATGGCACCACCAAAGCCCATAGAACTAGGCCATATAACCAGACTGACCAGGGTTCAAACTAGGTCACGAGGACCGCTGGAAGAAAATGAGTAGTAGCAGCCGAAGATCATCGATATCGACGATATCCCATCCCAGAGATGATACCGATGAACTCTACATCGATATTGGAAGAGATTCAATATCCACAAGCAAATACCATGAAAGAGGATACGCCAACAGCGGTGCAGGAGCCTCAGAACGAGGAAGCGGAAACCCAACGGGAAGTGCAACTAGAAAGCACTGAAGTAGTGGTGGAAGTTAACGGAACGACACAAAATCTGGGAGCGACAGTGCAACCAGATGAGTCACAGACACCCAACCTAGGTCAAACAATAGAGGAGACTGCTGGAACTACCTCGGCTTGGGCCAGAGTGGCTTATAGGTGAGCAACTGGGAGTTGTTGGAACTTCGAACCAACCACCACAACAAGAAGACAAAGTTCAGATACCGAGCTCACCTCGCAAGAAACCGGCAGCAGAAATTGTGCTACCACGCATACCAAATGAAGTACAGGTAGATCTGTAGCTACTGGGTCACGTCGGGAAGCTCAAGTATTCTGACCATGACATATCAGACGAAACCAAATACCTGGAACTTGCGCTGATGGTTTTTATGCGGAACATAGTAGTAAACCAACTTGGAGAAACGATCAGCCAACCACATTAGTGGGAAGCTGGACTGGATAGAACAAGAATTTTAGGTTTTCTCAAACTTCCACATTTTGGCAGAGGCCAGTACGCGACAACATGCGTCAAGTAGTTGTTAGAAGTCACACATGGAGGGGATATATGGCTGGACAAATCCATCCCTATAACTGTTGATCTTATCACACAGATAACAGGACTACCCAGTCGAGGCATGGATCCCGCACCGATTCTAGACGATAAATCCAAGGATAAAGTGTTAGCAGAGGAAATGAAGAAGAAATATGGTACCGCCAGGGGAACAAGAAGCATTATGATCAAACGGATCAACAATGCAGCGACACAATTGGGTGCAAAGATCTTATCCTATAAATTGTTAAGAAAATGTCAGAAAGACGAAGTACCAACAAGAGTCATCGCAATTGCAACTCAGTGCGCAGAAGGAACCTCCGTGAGTTGGGCACCTTATCTATTAAACTTGTTCCAAGTGGACTGCAAGGATGTGCAGGACCTCAATACAGAATTCCATTACTCATGGCTTCTTACCCTCATAGTCTTCATGGGATGGCGGGAACCAGAGTACGTATTTTTTTGTACTAGACCGCAACTAGTGGGAGTGAGATATCTATTACTAAAATCTGGGCCACAGTCCAGGCATAAGAGGGAGAATGGAATCGTATTTGAAGCATACCTATGGGACATACGAGAAGCTATCAACCGATCATGGAGAATAACATCAGAGGTTGTCGCGCGATATGGGGACATCGCTAACTTATGGGCTACACATCAAGCCATGTGGATACAAAGAAGGCAGGATCTAGATAAACAGTGGCTACCGATACGATACTACATCACATAGGGTTACATCGACACAGTCATTAGCGAATGGCCTGATGAATGGAGAATCCCATCCATTCCCCAAGAAGTACCGGAAAGAACAACAGAAGGAGAGGCAGCACAGGAGAAAACACAGCCTCCGCAAATCCCAGTGCCCAAGAAACCAACGACAGGCCAAAACAAGCTGACTTAGGAAGATGAAGGGTCAAAGAAGATATGAACCTAGAAGGGGCAGAAAGCGACCAACGAACAGCCAAAACAAGCTAAGGGAGCACAAAAGACCACCCCAAATCCCATCACACAGGAACCAGGGGGAACTAAGAGACCAATTGTATAGGCAACAGGCATGCACAATAAATCGAAGGCGCAACGAGCATCACCAGACTATACGATCACTAAGGAAAATGGAGAAATGATCGCCAGAATGGTCCAGGACTGTCTAGCAAAAGACTTCGATCACGCATCACATCACAGGGATAAACTGCAAAAAGAGATGGCAGAAATGGGACAGCTCCTCAGGACACTTGGGGAGGCCCAGAGAGAAAGTAGCAGCAGAGGCATAGAGCCATCAACAACACAAAACAACGAAAGAGTGGAGGTAGAAGAACGAGACCCAGTCCTTCCAATGCCACATGCACATACAACGATCTAAATCAAACCTAACATGTTGCACATAGACGAAATTGTGGGACAAACACCATTGAAGGACTTGGACCACATCCAATTGGTCTTGACGCGGATGCCATCAAGGGAACTATACAAAATGCAGGTTAGCATCAACCACGAAATGCAGTCTCGGGTACATAAAAACTTAGTCGAGCTACATCAAGAAACAAAGAAGTGGGAAGCACTGGAAATAGATTGTGAGCAGGCCAAATCCAAAACCTAGGAGGAGAAAGAATGTAGGAACGAACTGGAATGAAGAGTGGGATAAATTTTTGAGAAACTTCCAAGCATTGCGCAAGGAAATGAACTCCTATCCGCAGAAAATATCAACCAAATTGCGCAGGCAATTGATCGATATCATAAGGAGATCAAGGGTCTCTGAGAACAACTCACACCAACAACTCCATTGGCAGTAAAGGAGAAAAGGAAGAAGGAAGCAATGACGCAACTGTAGGATATAGAGTAACAGGTTAGCATAGCAGTGGAATTGTTTGATAAAGCAACACAACTTTGGACAAGACTGGAGGAGGATACGCAGGTCCAATGCTGGAACAAGGAAGAGGAGAGGATCAATGCAGTGATCCAGGAACTCAAACAACGACATAAGACCATATCAATCCCAGAATGAGTCAAAGGGATGTAGGAGATAAAGAATATGTAGGTAGAACTTATCACTGTGCAAACACAGAAATAAGAGTGTCAGGCTCAGATAGAGCCACTGCAGGAACGGGTAGCAAAAGTACTCACACAGGAAGAAGGAGCTAGAACAAAGATAACACAAACACAAGAATAATGTGCAGGATTACTGAGCGACGAAGTGGCAGTTTAGGTAGTGGATACCATTAAGGAGAAGACCACGCAGGCACTGACAAAAGAAACATATATGAAGGAAAAGTTCCAGACGATCACCGAGGAGATCAAGGTAGCTCAGAAAGATTATGTGACTCGGGACGAGTCACATGTCAATGTTGGGCGCCTTTTGGCACCAGGCTGAAGTAGAAAGAAGGACGATCGTGGGAAATAAATCATGAATAAATGGAAGTAACAGTTGGAGAAAGAACAACACGCGCACATGCAAGAAAGCATGCACAAGGAAAGCGACAACTGGAGGAAGAACAACATGCGTGCACGGGAGGAAGACCTAACGTCGGTAGGGTTAGGGTTTTGGTAATTTTCAGTAAGAAGGTTGAAGATCCCGAAATGTATAAATATATATATGTATGTATCATATAGAGGTTGGTAGGTTGGTTTATTGAGTTTTATATATTAGGTTGGTGTTTTTATAGTACGTTTACTATTTTGTAAGGGTTCGGGTTATTATAATATTCCATTAGAGTAATACATGAATGGAGGCATTATGTAATACTGTTATGTACCATTTTTGTAAGCTGTTGAGCTAGAATGGAGGAGAGAAGGTGGATTTGAGGATTAGTTCACAGGTTGTAGAGCCTAGTGCGATCTAGTTCACCTCATATAGATCTTACCCATAAGAGGGGAATTGTAAGCACGCGACGCCGGAAATGCAGAACTGCCATAATAAAAGAGCCAAGAGCCAAATCTTTGTGGATGTAGCCCAAGAGGAGGTGAACCATGGTAATAACTGTGTAATGTGATGAATGTATGCATCTCTTTACTTTCTTTAATCAGTTATTGTTATGCTTAATAAATGAGTTAATACATTGTTATGGAACACAAATATGTTGCTCGGGAAGTAACCCATCTAATGGAAATATTCACCCGTGAGGAATAGGTAGATTACCTTCATAGTTCATAGTACATGGCTCTGGCTAACAAACCCCTATCTCATACTCAATCCTAGGTTGTAAACACCTGAGTCTTACAACCACCCATTTAAAGCTATCTCGGGTGAGACTGCGCAGTGCATTTCGTGTACTGTGTTGCCTTCTAGTTTACCAAGGGGGCCGATAGTTTTAGAGGCTTTGTTGGTAACTTGAAAGATATGAACCTTGGGTCAACAAATCAGATAGTACAAGAGAGCAGAGAATACCAACAAATTCCATAATACTTCTCATCAAACCATACATTTCATTCGATAATTATTTTTCATTTGACAGGATCAAATGATCGATAGGATTTTGACTCTTCAAAGTATTCCATCATGATGCAAGCATGACTCTTTGAATCCAACTTCTTTCTGCAATCATCAGAAGTGTGAGCCCTTGAAACACATCCAAACACACAAAGGTGGTCAAATAAAGGCTTCTTCCCAAACCATTGTTCAACTGGAGTCATGGAAGGAATAGCTTGAGTCGAGATGTGATTGAGTAGATAATCTGCACAATACACTGCTTCATCCCAGAAGTGAGGAGGTGGATATTGAGCCTGTAAAATACATCTAGCCATTTCAACTAATGTTTGATTATTTTGTTTGGTGACACCATTCGACTGAGGTATGTGAGGAACCGACCATTTCCAGTCAATACCAAATTGAAGCAGGTATTCTTCAAAAGGTCGATTGACATACTCACCACCATTGTTTGATCTGAAGCATTTGATGGGTCGACCACATTTCTTTTCAGCAAAGGCCCAAAACTCCTTGAAATTCTGAAAGAAAAAGGTTCTTAGTATTTAAAAAAAAAAATACCCATTTAAAGGGAGAGAAATCATCATTGAAAGTTAAAATATATCTTGCACCTACTAGTGAAGGTAGATTGATGTAGTAGACGTCACTGTGAACCAGTTCTAGCAGGTTCTATGCTCACTACACTCTTCTAGAATTGAATGGTTCCTAATGATGCTTCCAAATCACATATCCCTTATAGACTCCTTCAAGGGGAAACACTTTTGGTATAACAACAACCATATTTTGAGTTTCCAGTGTCTTTAGACTTCAGAAATTCAAGTGTCTGAGTCTCTCAAGTCAAATTAGACTTTTCTCATCGGTGTGACAAAGAGTGTAGTTAGTTCGGGTTCATGATGAGGTGTGTCACATAACTTGTACAAACTGAACATAAAACCAATTTGGCCAAAATTCCACAATCTTACATGTCTGTGTTAGCTGAGAAATAGACAATAGATTGGCACTGAGATTTGGAACATGATAGACGTCCAAAATATTCCCATGTCGACAAGCAACATCACCATGACCAACAAAATCTAGAGAAAAATCATCAACAACACAAATTTTCATCATCTTCATCCAACCACGTGAACAAGGAGGCATGCTTAGCCATATTATGAGTGCACCCATAGTCAACTACCCATTCATTCTGCATAGATTGAGACAAGGATTGGAAAGTTCTGACTTGGAAGTTAAAATTATTAGCGGGTCGACGTAAAATAGAAACTTCTCCTTCAATGTGTTTAACCTTATCCTCTAAGTTGTCTCGCTTCTTATAGACACATTTCTACACATGTCTAGTCTTTCCACAATACTTACATGTCTTTTTATTTCAAATTTGTTGTGGTGAATTTACCTCTCTATAAAGTTTTTTGTCACAGTGTGCATGTTTCTATGTAGAGACATCGAACCATACTCTATCCTTGAGATCCATCTTTCCCTTTTCCTTGATCAAGTGGGCTTGGTGTTTACCACCAATATTGCCTTCTTCAAGAAGTTTGTGGTGATCATTAATCAAAACACCACATAAAACTTCAAAGGTGTAGTCCTTACCATCTTCCTTATGTGCTTTCTAGTTGGTGTAGAAATTCGATACAAACACATTGAATGGTGTTATCAAGTTCATGAGGACTACATTGATGGGTTTTCCATCCATCTTCTAATATCTATTTCCACATTCTCCCAATTTCAATTGGATTTCTTTTACATGCACCAAATAGTCCTCCATTCTTTGAAAAAAATGAGGATCGAGAGAGATCAACTCTTTCTCCCATTGCATGACGTGAATTTTATTGATTTGGTCAAAAAATTACTTCAAATTCTTCCAGAATTGATGAGGACAATCAATTCCATTGAGGTAATATCAAATATATCGCGAGATATAGGTCCCGATGAATCCTACAACCTCATAGTTCTTCCCATAAAAAAAAAACTTTGACTAGTCGTATGTTGGATCTGGAATTACAACCTTCATATATTTCCACAGTCCTTTTCTCTTCAGTAGGGTTTCCATATCTGGTTCCCATACTGCATAATTTGATCTGTTTAGAACAAAAAGATCAATATTCAAATCCATCTTCAATATCTAGACAAAAAATGGTATGTTTCAATAAGTTCCAATAAAAAACCACAAAAACAAAGTCAATCACACAACATATCCGACTCAACAATTTTTTTGGATAACAGATCAAGGTTTTAAACCATCTGCTCAATACCATGTTGGGGAATAGGGTGGAACATGAAAAGAAATATAGAACAAAGTATTGCACATAATTGAAGAGGAACACTTTTCTTTTAGGACAAAGGGTGATGTCTAAAGACACCGTTAAAACACTTAAGAAATGTGCACTATGATCAGAACATCACAATGTATATTAGATCTCGATCGCCATAATAAAAATGACCTAAAGGGTATGATTTTTATAGTCTCAATATATAATTGATTTCCATAGAATACGAAATATTGTGTCTACATGTAATCGTTGATTGTTAGAGTTGACTCCATCAAATCCACTCTATGGAGTTGAATAGACAAGGATGCTTGACCTGTCCACCTACGCGTCCAACTCATAGTTTATTTCTACACTAGTTGATCCACCACTTTATGTTCAAATGTGGGTTGACTGTTCAACAAACCGACATGTCGAATAATCGACCGACTAGTGTAGTGTGTTGGTCAATCACTTGATCGAATGTATCTAGATTTATGGCGACTTATCAACCTACTAAACCTGGGATATGTTTAATGAACCATGAATGATTGATGTTCCAATAAATTCCTTCATCTAGTCCTTAGTGAGCTCAATTTCCTCATTTAGTAGTTTGTATCATACTCTAAGCACTAACGATTTGAAGGAAGGAAATTCTTTTCCTTGTGCATCTATTACCAATCCGTTATCTACATGATAATGCATTATAATCCATGAGATGGATTTAGAAAATAGAAAAAATGTTGCATGTGCATCTATCTTGTGGAGCTTGGAGCATCTAATTGTTTAGTAGATGCCCAAATATCAACCTCCCTTTGACAAATCTGGGAAAATCTCATTGGTGAACATCTGGTATATCTTGCCCCAGTGATAGAAATTTCATTTTCAATGACACATAAGGTTTCATCATGAATGGTGCCACGAGTGATGACATATTCCTCTTCTTCTTCTTTCTTTGATGAAACCTCAAGGATTGGGTCTTTGACATTCCTTCTTCAATAGGTAACCATAATTTTTCATGTGATTCACCAATGTCAAGGATAGAAAAAATTAGTCCAATTAGCATTTAAAACAACTGCAAATTATGAGGTGTGATGAGTTGTATCTTGGGGAAGAATGCTTATCTGTGGACCCTTGGTAGAGAGGACATGGTGACCTAACATCAAGGTGGATATTTCAAAGTTAGATAAAAGTCTCTTATTTTTCGATAAAACTCAAGTTCTAGATACCCCAATAAACTCAAAACCATGCCTGGATCTCGCAAGAGATATCATCATGGATTTGTGCTTGCAGGTTGTAATAGTGCACTGATCAAACTTGTTAGATTAATGAGAGGAGGGGTGAATCGATAATGAACAATTTTAGTACTTTTAACCACAATATATTCTTCAACAATATTTAGCAGCTTATCACTAGCATTCAATATATCATCAACAATATAATCTAAACAACATCACATCACAATATATACATAGTACACCAAAATTTACGTGGAAAACCAAATGTGATAAAACCACATCGTTGGTTACTATTCTTCTTACTCTTCTATTCTGTCTAAGTTTATTGACCCAGGGTTCATGTCTATTTGGGTTTCCAACAAAGCCTCTAAAACTATCGGCCCTCCTGGTAAACCAACAGGCAACACAACACACAAAATACACTGCGCAGTATCACCTGAGATAGCTTTAATGGGTGGCTATAAGACTCATGTGTTTACAGCCTAGGATTGAGTGTGAGATATGCGAATTGCATATTGAACCATTATTATAACTGTAAATGCAATATACTGTCATTTGTGACTAAGCAGGGCATATAACAACTCATTTATTAAGAATAAAAATAACTACTGAAGACAATAAAGATATGCATGAATTCATCACATAACACAGGTGTTACTGTGGTTCACCCCCTCTTGGGCTACATCCACAAATATTTGTCTCTCAGCTCTTTTATTATAGTATTTCCGCATCTACATCGCCGCACGCTTACAACTCTTCTCAGTTGGGTAAGATCTATATGAGGCGGACTATATCGCACCAGGCTCCTCATCCTGTGATCTAACTCTCAATATATACCCTCCTATGTCTTCTCTAGCTCAACAACTTACACAAAATAGATTGTACAACAAAATATTACATATCACATCAACTCATCCATAACTAAAAACAACAACAAAAATAATCAAAACCCCCTATGATACCTAAGTATATATATTTATATGCTTCTGTCTCTTCATCCATTACAATGCGTTAGAACAAATATAACCCTACTATTGTTAGGTCTTCTCTGCATGCGCGCGTGTTGTTCTTTCTTCCAGATGTCGCTTTCCTCATGCATGCTTTCTTTCCCAAAAACCCATTGCTTTTCTGCTTTGTCCTACCTCCAACAAGCCCCCAACACTGTCATGTGGCTCGTCCCGAGCCACCTAACCTTTGTGTGCTTCCTCGATATCCTTGGTGATCACCTGGAACTTTTCCTTGCGCTATGCTGCTTGTGTCTGTGCCTGTGCAATCTTCTCCTTGAGTGTGTCCACTATCTGGAATGTGATTTTGTCACTGATCAATTACACACACTCTAATTGTGTCTGTGAAATATGTGCCTTGGATTCCTCTGCTTGTGCCAGGACTTCTTCTACCCGCTCTTGCAATGGTTCCATTTGAGCCCGACGCTCATGTTTCTATGTTTGCACAGTGGTGAGATCTGCCTGCAATTTCTTCATGTCTTGTGCCCCTTTGACACGTTTAGTGATTGGTATTGTCTTATGCCTCTTCTTGAGGTTTTGGATCGCTGCATTGATCCTTTCTTCTTCCTTGTCCCACTTTTGGACTTGTTGATCCTCCTCTAACTTAGTCCAAAGCTGCGCTGCTTTATCAAATAATTCAGTTGCTATGCTGAGCTGCTGCTCTATCTCCTGCAGCTGCATTGTTTCTTTCTGCTTCCTTTGCTCCTTCACTGCTAGTGGAGTGGTTGGTGTGAGATGTTATCGAAGATTCTCTATCTCCTTCTGATATTGATCGATTTCCTGTGCAATATGATCAATCTTTTCATCTTTTGTGATTTCATTGCTCTGTGCGGCCTATGGAATCTTCTCATAAGTTCTTGCCACTTTCTGCTCCAATCCTTTTATGCGCTCCCTTTCCTCCCGGGTCTCTAACTTAGCCTGCTCATAGACTATTTCCAGTGTGTCCCATTTTTATGTTTCCTTCTGCAATTCGACTAAGTCTTTGTGTGCATGAGACTATAACTTGTGGTTTACACTAACCTGCAACTTGTGTAGTGCCCTGGATGACATCCGTTTCAACACCAGTTGGATTTGGCTTAAGTCCTTCAGGGGTGTTTTCCCCACAATCTCATCCATGCGCAACATGTTGGGCATGATGAGGAATGTTGCATTCAGATGCAGTAATGGATGGACTGGGTCTCACTCTTATTCTTCCACTCTCTCATTTGTTTGCGGTGCTGAGGATTTTGTTCCCCTGCTGTCTGTACTTCCACGATTTGCTTGAGGAACTGCCGCATGTATGCAAGATCCTCTCAAATCCTATCCCTGTGGTGCGCAACATGGTTAAAATCCTCGGCTAGACAATCTTGGACTCTTCGGGCTATCATCTCTCCATCATCCTCCATGATCGTATAATCTGGGGGTGTTCTTTGCACCTTCATATTCTTGCGCGCTCCTCCTATCTGCGTGGATGGTCTCTTATTCTCATATAGTTCTTGTGGTTTGGGAATTGGTGTCATCCCGTGCACGACCTCAACCTATATCTTCTTCTCTTTGGCTGGCTGCGTCTTATCCTTCTTCCCATTCTGGGTCCCTGTCCTCATTGGCCCTTCATTTGTCTGTGTTGTTTTTCCCTGGCTTGTTCTTTGTTTCTTGGGAACTTGGATTTCCCGAGGCTGTGTTTCTCCCTGCCCTGCCTCTTCTTTTGTTGTTCTTTCTGGAAAGTCTTGGGTTAGGACTGGAATCCTCCACTTGTCTTCCTAGTCTTTGATCACTAGGTCAATGTCACCCTCTGTGATACAGTAGCGCATATGTAGCCACTGTTTATCGGGATCCTTCCATGCCTATATCCACATTGTATGTCATGTGGCCTTGAAGTTGGTGATGTCCCTATACCGCATGACAACCTCTGGTGTTATTCTCCACATTTTGCTGATGGCTTCCTGCAGGTCGCGTAGATATCCTTCAAATATGGACCCGTTCATCCTTTTCTGCCTCACATCCAACGTGGCTTTCAATAATAAGTATATTGCTCCCTGATTCTGCTTGGGTCTAGTACAAAAAGTTACATACCTTGGTTCCTTCCATCCCATAAAGGCTATTAATGTGATTAGACATGAATAGTGAAACTCTGTGCCTAGATCCTGCGCATCTTTGCAGTCATCCAGGAACAATTTCAAGAGGTACGGTGCCCAGCTCACTGAGGTGCCTTCGGCGCATTGAGCTGCAACTGCGACAACTCCAGCCAAAACTTCCTCCCTGCGACATTTTCGCAGTAACTTACAGGATAATATTTTGGTGCCCAATTGTGCTACGACATCATTGATTCTCTTGATAATGATCCCTCATGTCCCCTTGTCAGTACCATACTTCTTCTTCATCTCTTTTTCTAGTGATTTCTCCCTGGTTTTGTCGTCCAGAAACTGCGCTGGATCCATGCCCTGGGATGGAAATCCTGTAATTCTCATGATAATCTCTACACCTATCAAGATGAGCTTGTCCAACCATATGTACCTACCATGTGTGACTGCTAACAAATGTTTGACGCATGCGCTAGCATACTGACCTCTGCCAAAATGTGGTAGGTCCGCCAGACCTGAAATCCTTGTTTTCTGCAACCCTTTTGCCCATTGGAGTGGCTGATCAATCGGTTCCCCAACCTGATTCGTGACCACAGTCTCTGAGTATACCCTCTTTGCAAGTTCTGAAAACTTGTCTGTGTCTGCGACATAGTGGTCCGAGTATTTGAGCTTCCCTATATGACCCAACAGGTTTGGGCCTACCTGTACCCCATCTGGTATACGCAGTAGAATGATTATTGCGAGAGGTTTCTTGCGAGGTGACCTGGGTACCTGCAACTTGTATTTCTTCGGCAGTGGTGGCTGGATCAAAGTTCCAGCGACTTCTAGTTGTTCCTCAGAGTACCATTTCGGCCAACCCGTTACATATTATACTGTTCCTTCTAGTGGGTGCTCTGAGATACTGGTTTGAGACTCATCTAGATCAACTATTGCTTCCATATTAATCGTCATTCCATTGACTCTTGGAGCTACTTCAGTGATCTTTGGTTGCGCCTCCTTCAAGGTTTCTGTGTTTTGGTTCGACGACTCCTTTAGGATTTCTGTGTTCTAGTTCAGTGGCTCCTGTACTTCTGCTGGTATATCTATATTTGTGCCCTCTGGTGCTGGCTGTTGGGTTTCTTCCACTATCGGTGTGGGGTTCACCGGTGCTGTGTTTGGAGATGGGATTTCGTTGACATTAATGATTAACGACATTAACCATTTCTTCCAAATGTACTCGTGACCTGGTTTTAACTCTGGTTTTTTGGGCAGTCTGTCTCACTTTTTCTAGCTTTGGTGGTGCCATGGCGGTGAATGCCGAATGTTTGCTAGGTTTGAATGGTCTCTGCGACCTCCATGAGCTCTGATCTATGCTCCTTAGCCTCTATCTCTCTTTGTCTGTTCTCTTTTCGCAAATGGACTCTTTGTTCTCGCGTCCCTGTGTTGTATGGGTATCCCATGAAGCTTGTCGAGGACGCTTCCTTAATTGTGGGTTCAATGCACATTCGGTGGTTTTGTACTTTCCATTACTCTACCTTGGAAACTCCAGTTGGTGTGATTAATGTGGTGTCCCATAGGTCCTTTCCGGCCTTCAATTCCGCCTAATGCTATCTTGTCGTACTATTTTTGCCAAATTTCTTTTTCCTGCTTGTTTCCCATTTTGATGTGGTCGTTGTCCTTCTCCTCGCCGAGTTTGTGTTCCTAAGTGTGTGTGCCCTTTCTTTCTCCAGAGCGCTACATTTTTTTTTTGTACTGCGCGGTGGGTGGTCGACTGTCCTTGTACAAATTTAGTCCGCTCATATTGATCATCCCTCTAAGTTCTGCACCTGATAAGTCTCTCAACTGTACATCTCCTCCATCTGTGACAGATTTTATTTCATATGGTCCTAACCAATGCATCCTGATCTTACTTCGGTGATGAAACAATTTGTTTTTATACATTAGTACTAGATCTCCTTCCTTGAAAGTTTTCTTCTTGATGTGTCTATCAAGCTAAGCTTTGTCTCTTGCTTTCTAAACTTGTTGGTGGAACCCTGCTAAGATCCAATCTTCCTCCATGGTCGTTCACTGATTTCGCCACTCCTATACTACGCCTCATTCTGTCATTTGTGTGATCGCTGCTACGCGCAAGCTTGGTACTAAAAATTCTAATGGCACCATTGCTTCTTGGCCATAGACAAGTTTAAATGGTGTGGGCCCTGTCAACTTTTTTCACGTAGTCCTCTAGGCCCATAATGCTTCTGGTACCTTGAGGTCACAATCGTCCCTATTAACATTACAGATCTTTGTCAACGCATTCTCCATAATTTTTTTAAATGCTTCCACTATGCCATTTTCCTATGGGTGATATGGTGTACTCTTTTGATGATGGACTTCAAACTCTTCAGTCATAGCACTGATAGTGTTGTTTATGAAGTGCATTCCTTGGTCGTTCATCAAAATTCTTAGGAACCCAAATTGAGTGATTACTTGTTCAAATAAAAAGTGCATTGATGTTTCTATGCTGCAATCCTTTACTGGTGCGTCTTCCACCCATCTTGTTAAATACTCCGTTGCAGTGATAATGTACCTAGCTCCTGTTATTTTTGTTGGTGGGTTGATTGGTCCTACAAAGTCTATTTCCCACTTGTCGAATTCCTGCAATGTTACTTGTGGTTGTAATGGCATCTCGTCCCTTCTGTTGGGTTTACCTACTCTTTGACAGAGATCGCATCTTTGGAAATACTCCTTCGAGTCTTCATGAATCTTCGACCACCATAGTCCTGCGTGCAATACCTTTTGCGTGGTAGCTTTTCTTGCATAATTCCCTCCTGTTATTCCTTCGTGAGCTTCTGCTAAAACTCATGGTATTTCGTGTTCTAACATGTATGTTCATAAGATGCTATCTGCACCCATTTTGTATAAGTGTACTACGATCAATTGATAGTTTGCAGCTCGAACTACCAGGTTTTTCTTCTGTGCAGTGTTATATTCTTGCAACACAGTACCTATGCTCAAGTACTGAATGATATCTGCGAAGTGTTTATCAACGATCTGGACTGAAAATAATTGTGCATCTGGAAATTTGTCTTCTAGATTCGTAGGTTCTTCTCCGTTTGTGACTTTTGATAGGTGGTCGGGTCCTGCATTCAATTATCCTGGCTTAACTATTACTTCAAATTCAAATTCTTGAAATAGTGGTAACCAACGATAGATTCTCCCCCCCAAAACTAGCTTCTTGACTAGGTATTTCAGTGCTGAGTGATATGTGAACATATTAAGGTGTTTCCCCAATAAGTAATGTTTGAATTTTTGCAGTGCGTAGACCATATCTAGGCCTTCCCTTTCTATAGTGTTATAGTTCTTCTCCGATTCTGACAACTTTATTCTCACAAATTCTATCGGGTGATCCAAGTCTCCCACTCCTGGCCGCGCCAAGAAAGATCCAAGTTCTATGGCTGATGCATCTACATGTACGTGGAATGTCTTCTCCTAGTTTGGAAATACTAGTATCGACGCAATGACCATTTTTTCCTTCAGGGTATCCAGACCATGTTGGCACTCGTCATTACACTGAAACTTTGTATCATTTCTTAACAACTTTTCCATTGGTGCATTAATCTGTGCATACCCTTTGATAAAATTCCTGTAGTATCTTGTGTGTCATAACGTCTCACTTAGCCGACAATTTTTTTTTGGTGTTGGTAAGTTAACAATTATTACGATCTTCACACGATCTACGAGTAAACTTTGTCTGCATACTATATGGCCCAATAGTATCCCAAACGGTGTTCTGAATATGTACTTCTTTATGTTCAGTGATATCTGGCACTGCCTACATCTTTCTAACATCAGGCGTAAGACTTCTACATGGTATTTGAACAAACTGTAGATGGTCCAATCGTCCAGGTATACTTCGAGAAACTGGTGGATGAATTCTTTAAACGCGACGATGACTACTCTGGAGAATATTTTTGGTGGATTCTTCAGTCCAAACAACATGACTGTGTACTGGTAGGATCCCCATTCTATCGCAAACGTGGTCTTGTATTTGTCTTCTTGTGCTATCTTGATCTGATGGTAGCTTGAGAATCCATCAGTAAATGAGTAAGCTTCATGTCCACCTACCTTCTCTAACACTTCATCTGTGAACAGTGTAGGGAATGGGTCATGTAGGCATGCATCGTTCAAATTCCTCAAGTCGAATCATATCATGATCCCTTCTTGTTTCTTGTCCTGCACTACCATTGAGCTTATCCATTCTGATTCTTCGACCAGTTCTATGATTCCTGCTTCGAGCATCCTGTCGATCTCATATTTGACTTTTTGCTTATATATCAGGTTCAATCTATATGGTCACTGTCTGATCGCTCTCGCTTTAGGTTTGAGTGGTATCTTCATTTCTTCGAGCTCTCCGACTATACCCTTCATCTCTGTAAATTTTTTGGGAAACAAGTCTTTGTACTTGTGCAATAACTATGTTATTCTTTCCACTGTTGTCTCATCCCAGTAATCTCCAATGCTGGCCATTTTTGGATTCTCAACTGTCCCAATGTTGAATTTTTTTACTTTGATCTGCACATAAATCACTTCTGATTCTATAGGTGGGAATTCCACATCTCTTTCTCCTTCTGCTTATTCAATTTGAATATTGCATGGATCGTCTTCATCTGGTGCTTCCTCTTGTACATGGTAACATGACAACAATTCCTTGACTGTTTGTTTGTTCCATTGTTGTTCCTCTGTTATCTGTTCGACTCCTAGTCCTTCAATGAATATCACTCCTCTTATCTGTTTGAGAGTTGCATAGATGTTGGGGTTCTCATGCTCGAACAAGAAAGTGACTGTAAAATTCTGTTGCAATGTCATGCAGGTTGTAGTTCCTTTATGCAATTCCTGGTCTGTATACCATATCATTGGTATGCCCTCCAGGGTGTGTATAAAATGATGAGGCCATTCCTCTGGGGGTGTCATTTTACACATTGTTTTACACTTCTCCAAGTGTTCTGTTGGTGCCCCTTGTCCATCATACTTCTGCTGTTTGTTGTTTTTTTTTCTGCGTTGAACCTTATGCACAATAACCGCTTACATTAGTACCAATCTGTGATTGTCTCTTTGTGTGCACCCCACCATCTTGCAGGTGTGGCCTTGAGTGCTATATCAAGTGCTAAGAGTCTCAGATTCTCTAAAACTACATCTTCATACTGGGCCAATAATGTTTCCAAATCGTTTATCCCATGGAAACTAGGTGGTTCCCTAATTTATGTGCCTACCCATCTTACTACGCGGTCTATTCTGGCACATCTCCTCATGGATACTTCGTGTAGCCTTTGCTGCCAGTTCTCTAAATCGGTATCTGATTCGGTTGCACATGAGGTAATTCTCTGCCAATTGAGTATCCCATATGCAGTTGGGTTCACACAATCCTCATCGCGGGCAGTTGTTGTGTACATCTGGATGATTTCCTCTAAGTCTAAGAGAGTAGGTTCTACAAACCTCTCTCCTTCTGAGGGATCTAATGGCGCGATGACCCTGTATTCTCCTGACTCAAATGTCATTTTCCTAGTATTTAAGTTAATTATGGCCTGGTTGTCAAACGACCAATACAAACCAAGCAACGTTGGTTAAGGTGTTGTTTCATCCACTATTTCAATGACTTCAAAATCTGCTTCCATCTAGGTCTACTGTCACTCCTTTCAGTCTACCAATTGGTAGGACTCTGTGTTGGTTTTCCATTTTCAATTGAACATGTGAATATCCTAATGTGGGCTATCCCATTCATTTCCATGTCTTCTTTGGTAAAACATTAACTTTAGATCCTAGATCCAGTATGATATCTCCCATGTTGAAATCTCCAATGTTGGCATTCAGTCTGAACTCCCTACTTGTTCTTCTCCTAGTATGTAGGTGATTGACTGTTTTTGGTTCTAGTTTTTCTTCCATCTTGATGCTACATTTTTCTAGTATGTTTTTCAATATTTTCACAGATTATGGATCACTTAATACCTTTACACATGATTGAAAAAATCCTTTGATTGTACTTACTTTTCCCATGGGTTGCATTTCGTTGGTATGATCCAATACTGGAGGCATCTCGTACTTTGGTGATTCCTTATTTTGCTGTACAGTTGAAGTCGATGCTAGTATTCATTATGAAACTCCTATCTTTCTTCCTTAAATGTTGCTTTCTCGTTCTACGCATCGAACTATTTCCTTGCTTCGACGTTCTTCTTCATCCACTAGTTTTGTACTGATTCTTGTCAGACTGCTTCGTTTCCTGTCTTCTCTCCTCCGCGAGTAACTATGTTGATGTTTCGTCCTTCCTCCCTTGGTTCAGATGAAATCCACTGAACATTCTGGTTGTTTTGGTTCCTCTTTTCCTGGATCTTTACTAGTAGTGTCGGACATTCCTCCGTATCATGGTCCGATGCGCAACAATACATACAATTCGTTGGTGGAAGTGGGCATTCGCTTGTGTAATGTCTCGGTTGTTGATAATTGTGACATACCACTGGTCCTCTACCTCATCTGAAACCTTCTCTATCTTGTCCTCCACCTCTATAGCCTGCTCGATCTCCTCTCGACACGTTATAATGAGGCGCCTAATTATATTGCGCACTATTGTACTGAGGCTATGCTGTGTTGTACTGCAGATGCACATTATTATATGGTTGTTGCGCAATATTATACTGTTGCTGCACAATGTTGTATGGAGCTGGAACTTGATTAAACTGTGGTGCGGCTTGCCCTGTCATAATTTTTTCCTGCACTTTGTATTCATCTGATGTCCTTTCTCACATCAACTCCATAGTTCTACAATCTTTGTCATCGTGGCCCACTGACTTGAAAAGGTGTAATATGAACTCTTTGGGACTATCTGGTATCTGTGCATCATCATGCAGTGATAAGGGTCATGAACCGGTTTCTTGCAGAATTTGCACCATAGTCCTCATGTTGGTAACAGCTTTGGCATTCCTGCTGCCATAATTTGCGCGAATGTCAGACATTCGTTCTTGTGGTGTCCTTTCGTCCTACATGTGGTACACCAAACAACTTCTCATTTGTCCTTGCTCTTATTCTGGTTCAACTGAAATGTTAAGTTCTTCAAATCCTCCTTTAGTTCTTTGATAACTGGGTTCGTTTGCTAATACTGATTTTCTTCCAGTTGCAGGGCTGCCTGCTTCTGGAACTTCTGTTGTCGCAATGGGTATTTTAAGTGTGGTAGCAACGAGTTGACAAACAGGTGTCGATGCTACATATCGATCATGATATACTTCAACTTTCCTTTTAGATGCTTGAATCGTTGGTCAATTTTCCAAGCAGATTCTCTAGGTTTCTGTCGGATTTCTATCATATCATTCATGTATTAATCCTTTGAGCTTGGTTTCTGGAACTCATTTATCAGTAACATCTTAACGTATGTCAGTTTCCTTGTCGTCCCAGGGGCACTGTTTGCATCTAAACTCATGTACCAGTCTAGTATGCGGCCTGTTAGCATAATATATAACTGCGCAAGTTTGATATCTTCATCGGTGATCTGCTTTGCTTCCCAGATCTTTGCACAAATGAACAAGTGTTTCTCAGGGTATTCTGCTGCTTCCCCTCAAAATTCTGGTAACCTGATGGTGGGATTATGTCTTTCCATTCTGAACGCTGAACTACTACCTCCATGCGGTGTAGATACTTGACTAGTGTTGCCTGAACTGGCTCCGCCAGTTGTTGTTCCTCGTGTAGATGTACTTCCTGCTGTTTGACTACTTATGAACTTCGGTTGTCTAAACAATGGTGTTCTCTTTGGTGTATTAGTCACACATGGGTTTATGGGTTCCACACTGACATTAATATGGATAGGATTACTGCCTTCTCTTCCCATTCTTGGCCGTCTTGTCTTCCTCTCATATGTTACATGCAATATTTCCTCAATCTGCTCCACAACCCGAAGATCCTCTACCTCTTCCTCATCACTCACCAAGCCTTCCCTCATGGATACGACTCTCTTCTTGGTATTCATATTGTATTGGTAGGATACTCCACTATGCATCTTTTCAACTGTCGCCATGATCTGCTTAATCTAGTCATCGTCCATCATAATAGGGTCCAAGGGTTCCTCCTTTTGTCCCTTATCCTTTCCTCCTTCCATTTCTCCTCTTCCTGTCAGTGCTTCCCCCCTTCCCCCATGCACGCAGGGAAGTTTAGATGTATGAATCCATTGTCAGTACACCTTTGTTATATAACAGTATCTTAATAGAAGTATACAATGATCGAATGTACCTTCCTTGAGGTACGCGTAAAAAATCTTGCTCCGCTGTATTGTACCACTTCGTTGTGTCGACTGTGAACTCTGTTATAAAACCTACCACAATACTGTCAAGAAAAAATTCTACTGCACGGGTGAATTTGTTATTCACCTGTTGTAACTACTCAATCTGTACTGGGGTCCACTCTAACTGTCGAATCCGGTTCGTCGCGTGGTTATCCTTCAACCTTAGTATCCACTCCTGCAATAGATGTTGAAAATCGCAGAAAAAGACTTCATGCAAATCAATAAACACGTATTTCTCAAGATATTTGTGGGGTGCTACTCTAGGGTTTCTATTGTCTTTTTGTGAAAAATCTAGATCTTTTGTCTTTAGCCAACTTTTGATCTCTGCTTTTGTGGGATTCCATGGTCTCAACATCCCCTTCTAATGGCTCATGGCTTTCTTCTTTTCTTTACTCCTTTCTTTCTCAACCTATCTCATCTACTCAATCCTCTCCTGCTCCTACCAACGACAATGGAACCATTTGTTGGTTACTATTCTTCTTACTCTTCTATTCTGTCTGAGTTTATTGACCCAGGGTTCATGTCTATTCGGGTTTCCAACAAAGCCTCTAAAACTATCGGCCCTCCTGGTAAACCAACAAGAAACACAACACACAAAATGCATTGCACAGTCTCACCCGAGATATCTTTAATGGGTGGTTGTAAGACTCATGTGTTTACAACCTAGGATTGAGTATGAGATACAAGAACTGTATATTGAACCATTATTATAACTGTAAATGCAATATACTATCATTTGCAACCAAGCAGGGCATATAAAAACTCATTTATTAAGCATAACAATAACTACCGAAGACAATAAAGATATGCATGCATTCATCACATAACATAGGTGTTACCATGGTTCACCCCCTCCTAGGCTATGTCCACAAATATTTGTCTTTCAACTCTTTTATTATAGTATTTTCGCATCTACAATGTCGTGCGCTTACAACTCTTCTCAGTCGGGTAAGATATATATGAGGCAGACTATATCACACCAGGATCCTTAGCCTATGATCTAACCTTCAAGATCTACCCTCCTACGTCTTCTCTAGCTCAACAACTTACACAAAATAGATTGTACAACAAAATATTACATATCGCATAAACTCATCCATAACTAAAAACAACAACAACAACAATCCGAACCCCTTGTGATACATAAGTATCTATATTTATACGCTTTTGTCTCTTCATACATTACAATGTATTACCAAAACTCTAACCCTACCATTTTTAGGTCTTCCCTGCATGCACACATGATGTTCTTTCTTCCAGCTGTCGCTTTCCTCATGCATGCTTTCTTTCCCAAAAATGACTTTCTTTTCCACTTTGGCATGCCTCCAACACACATAATTATTTTCTTATATATCAATAGAATACATTCATTGGAAGGACCAAATTCTTGATTCTCCATCTACAATTGGAAGGAGGATCCAACCCCCTATTCTCAGGATACAAGTTAAAGGAAGCTACAACTCCCTGAATTATATGGCTCTAACCAGAAGGAGGCTACAACCCCCTGAGTTCTCCGGATCCAACTGAAAGGTGGATACAATTACCTATCCTTTCCCCATCCAACCACATTGAAATATAAATGTAGACCAACTGCCTCTATCACAAACTCTGCCTCTGGCAGCTCTGTCACTCTGTCTCTGGCAGCTCTGTCACTCTGTCTCTTTCACTGTCACTTTGTCTTTGTCACTGTCACTTTGTCTCTGTCACCATGACTGTCTCATAAACTGTATCTTCTCATCAAAAAGCTAAAACCCGTACCATACCATGCATCAACTATATACCAACATGCATACTATATTATGCATCAATCATACATCAACAATGAATCATGAACTAGATCATCAACCATGTGTAACTTGTACCATATACCATACCATCAACCACATGAAAATATATACCATATCATCAATGTAGTATATCAAAGAACCAATGCATGTCTCTCGTGCATATGCCACCATACAACATGAATATGCCTCAACCATGTACAATCAAATCAAAGCTACGAACTATAAGAACTGTGTCATATGCTAAACCAGATAAAACATTTCTCCTCACTCATCCAATCAACCAGGATATACCATATCCAAATACCTAACCAACCATACCAAGTATGCCTCAAGAGTACACCATATCATGACAAGAAGTAAGCATCAAAACAAGTATACTACCATACCAATACCTCTGTAGTTGACCTGAAACTCTGAGATGTTGACCTATAGACTTCCTTCAGAGTTCAATGATCTAGTACCAACATTTACTCAATCATTCATGAGCCTTTTTATAGATACACAAATTTCTCTTCTACTACCCACGTATATACACGTTTTTCTCCACTGTAGCCCACGTACATATGCTCCCTTTCTGACCCAAAACCACATATACCTCAGAAACTAGGGTTTGTTACAACTCCAAAGCTTTCACCTTCGACCTTC
>JZKD02S1958070.1:364007-380583 GCA_000966675.3 Picea glauca
GTTAATTATGGCCTGGTTGTCAAACGACCAATCCAGACCAAGCAACGTTGGTTAAGGTGTTGTTTCATCCACTATTTCAATGACTTCAAAATCTGCTTTAGTGTGCACTCCATCTAGGTCTACTGTCACTACTTTCAGTCTACCAATTGGTAGGACTCTGTGTTGGTTTTCCATTTTTAATTGAACACGTGAATATCCTAATGTGGGCTATACCATTCATTTCCATGTCTTCTTTGGTAAAACATTAACTTTAGATCCTATATCCAGTATGATATCTCCCATGTTGAAATCTCCAATGTTGGCATTTAGTCTAAACTCCCTACTTGTTCTTCTCCTAGTATGTAGGTGGGTGACTTTTTTTGGTTCTAGTTTTTCTTTAGTCTCGATGCTACATTTTTCTAGTATGTTTTTCAATATTTTCACAGATTATGGATCACTTAATACCTTTACACATGATTGAAAAAATCCTTTGATTGTACTTACTTGTCCCATGGGTTGCATTTCGTTGTATGATCCAATACTGGAGGCATCTCGTACTTTGGTGCTTCCTTATTTTGCTGCGCAGTTGAAGTCAATGCCAGTATTCCTTATGAAACTCCCATCTTTCTTCCTTAAATGTTGCTTTCTCATTCTATGCATCGAACTATTTCCTTGGTTTGACGTTCTTCTTCATCCACTAGTTTTGTACTGATTCTTGTCAAACTGCTTCGTTTCCTGTCTTCTCTCCTCCGCGAGTAACTATGTTTATGTTTTGTCCTTCCTCCCTTGGTTCAGATGAAATCCACTGAACATTCTGGTTGTTTTGGTTCCTCTTTCCCTGGATCTTTACTAGTAGTGTCGGACATTCCTCTGTATCATGGTCCGATGCGCAACAATACATACAATTCGCTGGTGGAAGTGGGCATTCGCTTGTGTAATGTCTCAGTTGTTGATAATTGTGACATACCACTGGTCCTCTACCTCATCTGAAACCTTCTCTAACTTGTCCTCCACCTCTATAGCCTGCTTGATCTCCTCTCGGCATGTTATAATGAGGCGCCTAATTATACTGCGCGGTATTGTACTGAGGCTGTGTTGTGTTGTATTGCGGATGCACATTATTATATGGTTGTTGCGCAGTATTATACTGTTGCTGCACAATGTTGTATGGAGCTGGAACTTGATTAAACTGTGGTGCGTCTTGCCCTGTCATAATTTTTTCCTGCACTCTGTATTCATCTGATGTCCTTTCTCACATCAACTCCATAGTTCTACAATCTTTGTCATCATGGCCCACTGACTTGCAAAGGTGAAATATGAACTCTTTGGGACTATCTGGTATCTGTGCATCATCATGCAGTGATAAGGGTCATGAACCAGTTTCTTGCAGAATTTGCACCATAGTCCTCATGTTGGTAACAAATTTGGCATTCCTGCTGCCATAATCTGCGCGAATGTCAGACATTCGTTCTTGTGGTGTCCTTTCGTCCTACATGTGGTACACCAAACAACTTCTCGTTTGTCCTTGTTCTTATTTTGGTTCAACTGAAATGTTAAGTTCTTCAAATACTCCTTCAGTTCTTTGATAACTGGGTCCGTCTGCTAATACTGACTTTCTTCTAGTTGCAGGGCTGCCTGCAGAGCCTTTGCCTGCTTCTGGAACTTCTGTTGTCGCAATGGGTATTTTAAGTGTGGTAGCAATGATTTGACAAATAGGTGTCGATGCTACATATCAATCATGATATACTTCAACTTTCCTTTTAGATGCTTGAATCGTTGGTCAATTTTCCAAGCAGATTCTCCAGGTTTCTGTCGGATTTCTATCATATCATTCATGTATTGATCCTTTAAGCTTGGTTTCTGGAACTCATTTATCAGTAACATCTTAACGTATGTCAGCGTCCTTGTCATCCCAGGGGCACTGTTTGCATCTAAACTCATGTACCAGTCTAGTATGCGGCCTATTAGCATAATATATAACTGTGCAAGTTTGATATCTTCATCGGTGATCTGCTTTGCTTCCCAGATCTTTGCACAAATGAACAAGTGTTTCTCAGGGTCTTCTGCTGCTTCCCCTCAAAATTCTGGTAACCTGATGGTGGGATCATGTCCTGCCATTCTGAACGCTGAACTACTACCTCCACGCGATGTAGATACTTGACTAGTGTTGCCTGAACTGGCTCCTCCAGTTGTTGTTCCTCGTGTAGATGTACTTCCTACTGTTTGACTACTTCTGAACTTCGGTTGTCTAAACAATGGTGTTCTCTTTGGTGTATTAGTCACACATGGGTTTATGGGTTCCACACTGACATTAATATGGATAGGATTACTACCTTCTCTTCCCATTCTTGGCCGTCTTGTCTTCCTCTCATATGTTACATGCAAGATTTCCTCAATCTGCTCCACAGCCCGAAGATCCTCTACCTCTTCCTCATCACTCGCCAAGCCTTCCCTCGCGGATACGACTCTCTTCTTGGTATTCATATTGTATTGGTAGGATACTCCACTATGCAGTGTTTCAGTTGTCGCTATGATCTTCTTAATCTGGTCATTGTCCATCATAATTGGGTCCAAGGGTTCCTCCTTTTGTCCCTTATCCTTTCCTCCTTCCATTTCTCCTCTTCCTGTCAGTGCTTCCCCCCTTCCCCCATGCACGCAGGGAAGTTTAGATGTCTGAATCCATTGTCAGTACACCTTTGTTATATAACAGTATCTTAATAGAAGTATACAATGATCGAATGTAACTTCCTCGAGGTACGCATAGAAAATATTGCTCCGTTGCGTTGTACCACTTCATTGTATCGACTGTGAACTCTGTTATAAAACCTACCACAATACTGTCAAGAAAAAAGTCTACTGCACGGGTGAATTTTTTATTCACATGTTGTAACTACTCAATCTATACTGGGGTCCACTCTAACTGTCAAATCCAGTTCGTCGCGTGGTTATCCTTCAACCTTAGTATCCACTCCTGCAATAGATGTTGAAAATCACAGAAAAAGACTTCATGCAAATCAATAAACACGTATTTCTCAAGATATTTGTGGGGTGCTATTCTAGGGTTTCTATTGTCTTTCTATGAAAACTCTAGATCTTTTGTCTTTAGCCAACTTTCGATCTCTGCTTTTGTGGGATTCCATGGTCTCAACATCCCCTTCTAATGGCTCATGGCTTTCTTCTTTTCTTTACTCCTTTCTTGCTCAACCTATCTCATCTACTCAATCCTCTCCTGCTCCTACCAACGACAATGGAACCATTTGTTGGTTACTATTCTTCTTACTCTTCTATTATGTCTGAGTTTATTGACCCAGGGTTCATGTCTATTCGGGTTTCCAACAAAGCCTCTAAGACTATCGACCCTCCTGGTAAACCAACAAGAAACACAACACACAAAATGCATTGCGCAGTCTCACCCGAGATATCTTTAATGGGTGGTTGTAAGACTCATGTGTTTACAACCTAGGATTGAGTATGAGATACAATAACTGTATATTGAACCATTATTATAACTGTAAATGCAATATACTATCATTTGCAACTAAGCAGGGCATATAACAACTCATTTATTAAGCATAACAATAACTACTGAAGACAATAAAGATATGCATGCATTCATCACATAACATAGGTGTTACCATGGTTCACCCCCTCCTAGGCTATGTCCACAAATATTTGTCTTTCATCTATTTTATTATAGTATTTCCGCATCTACAACGTCGCGCGCTTACAACTCTTCTCAGTTGAGTAAGATATATATGAGGCAGACTATATCACACCAGGCTCCTTAGCCTATGATCTAACCCTCAATATCTACCCTCCTATGTCTTCTCTAGCTCAACATCTTATAGAAAATAGATTGTACAACAAAATATTACATATCACATCAACTCATCCATAACTAAAAACAACAACAACAATAATCCGAACCCCCTGTGATACCTAAGTATCTATATTTATACGCTTCTGGCTCTTCATACATTACAATGCGTTACCAAAACCCTAACCCTACCATTTTTAGGTCTTCCCTGCATGCACACGTGATGTTCTTTCTTCCAGTTGTCGCTTTCCTCATGCATGCTTTCTTTCCCAAAAATGCCTTTGTTTTCCGCTTTGGCATGCCTCCAACACACATAATTATTTTCTTATATATCAAAAGAATACATTCATTGGAAGGACCAAATTCTTGATTCTCCATCTACAATTGGAAGGAGGCTCCAACCCCCTATTCTCAGGATACAAGTTAAAGGAAGCTACAACTCCCTGAATTATATGGCTCTAACCAGAAGGAGGCTACAACCCCCTGAATTCTCCGGATCCAACTAAAAGGTGGATACAATACCTATCCTTGCCCCATCCAACCACATTGAAATATAAATGTAGACCAACTGCCGCTATCACAAACTCCGCCTCTGGCAGCTCTGTCACTCTGTCTCTTTCACTGTCACTTTGTCTTTGTCTCTGTCACCATCATTGTCTCATAAACTGTATCTTCTCATCAAAAAGCTAAAACCTGTACCATACCATGCATCAACTGTATACCAACATGCATACTATATCATGCATCAATCATACATCAACAATGAATCATGAACTAGATCATCAACCATGCGTAACTTGTACCATATACCATACTATCAACCACATGAAAATCTATACCATATCATCAATGTAGTATATCAAATAACCAATGCATGTCTCTCGTGCATATGCCACCATACAACATGAATATGCCTCAACCATGTACAATCAAATCAAAGCTACGAACTATAAGAACTGTGTCATATGCTAAACTAGATAAAACATTTCTCCTCACTCATCCAATCAACCAAGATATACCATATCCAAATACCTAACCAACCATACCAAGTATGCCTCAAGAGTACACCATATCATGACAAGAAGAAGCATCAAAACAAGTATACTACCATACCAATACCTCTGTAGTTGACCTGAAACTCTGAGATGTTGACCTATAGACTTCCTTCAGAGTTCAATGATCTGGTACCAACATTTACTCAATCATTCATGAGCCTTTTTATAGATACACAAATTTCTCTTCTACTATCCACGTATATACACATTTTTCTCCACTGTAGCCCACGTACACATGCTCCCTTTTTGACCCAAAACCACATATACCTTAGAAAATAGGGTTTGTTACAACTCCAAAGCTTTCACCTTCGACCTTCCTTTTCTACCTTAAAAAATGATGCTACAACCTTAGCAAAAAGATCACTATATCACAAGAAAGATAAGAAATGAAAAATTTGTGAGTGTAATTGTGAATGACTCCTTGAGGTGTATTTATACTTGTGTTAGGTAACTCCTTTCTTTAATTTAGGGATTCTAGGGTTTTCTTGTTACAACAAATTTACCCTTTTATTAAGGACTTGTAACCAACTAGGGGCTTCATGACTATTTCTTTGGGGCTGACAACTTCACAAAGGCATATCTCCCTAACCATGAGGAACTACGTGTCACGACAAGTACTATCCATTTATGAGTGTCTTGCATGCATTTAGTCTATCCATCATGTCCATATTCCTCATTAAACTTCCGGTACCGAAACCACACCAACGGGGCTTCGTCAAGGGTTGACATCAATGAAAACCAAACTATCAACAATCTCCCCCTTTGGCATTGATGGAAACACTTAGGAATGACAATATCTATGCCCATACTCCCCATATGACCATCACTCCCCCTTGTCTACATGCTTCTCTCTCTCTCTGTGTCCATGCCTTGTTCTATCTCCCCCCCTTTGAAATCAATGGCAAAGGGTAATCCTCCTCTTGGGGCTACTCCCCCTGTGTATAGGCTTCTGCTATCTCTACTGACCTTTCTCTTCATGGTGCTTCCTTGTGTAACTCTATGATGTGTATGAAAAAAATTTAAAATAATTATTTACTTGAACTCATCAAGACTTTTGTTTCTCTCCCTTTGGAATGTTAAGTTTGATGTCATGTGGATCACTGTGGGGTAGAAAATACTCCATGTTTTTGTTGCAGATACTCAAAAGTTTCCATTGAAAGAGGTTTGGTGAAGATATCTTTTATCTTCTCTTTTGTCCCAACATACTCTATCTTGATGTTCTTCTCTGTATCATGTTCCCATAGAAAGTGATACTTTTGGAATATGCTTCATCTTAGAATGCATCACTGGATTCCTAGATATACTGATGGCGTTGGTGTTGTCACAAAATATTGAAATGGGATAATCACACTTTACTTGTATATCCTGTAGATTTTTATTCATCCAAATTACTTGAGTACAACATGATGCTGCTGCAACGTATTCTGCTTATGCTATAAACAAAGATACTAATGACTCTTTCTTTCTTAACCATGATACCAGACACTCACCCAAGTAGAAAGCTGCTCCACTTGTACTTATTCTATCATCAATGAAACCTTTCCAATATACATCTATGTACGTGACAAGAGATATATCCTTCTCTTTTGGATACCATAATCCAAACTCTTATGTACCTTTGATGTATCTAAATATCCTCTTTGTCACCATAACATGTGATTCCTTTGGTGCTTCTTGAAACCTTGCAACCTATCCAACTGCCTACATCACATTTGGTCTAGAACTTGTTACATAGAGTAACTCTCCAATCATCGATCTATACGGTCTCTGATTTGCATCCTTAGAATCATCATCCTTACTTAACTTACATCTGGTCTGCATAGGAGTACGATTGGTTTTCAATCTGTCATTCCAAAATTCTTCAACATTTCCTTGATATACTTGGTCTGAGAGATAAAGATACCTTTGTTGCTCTGACATATCTGGAGACCCAAAAAGAAAGACAAATATCCAAGCAAAGACATCTCGAATTCATTCTCCATGTCTTTGGAAAATTTCTGACTCATCCTATTATCATTGCTTCCAAACATAATATCATCAACATAAATTTCAATTATCATAATACTATTTTGATTTAACTTTATGTAGAGATTGTTATCTACATTTCCTTTATTGAACCCTTTTTGCTATAGGTATCTGTCCAATATTCAATACCACACTCTAAGGGACTTCTTGAGACTATATAATGCCTTCTTCAACCTGCAAACATAATTTTCCTTCTCTGACAACTGGAATCCTTTTGGTTTCTTAATGTATACATCTTCCTCTAGATCTCCATTTAGGAATGTTGATTTCACATCCATATGATATACTTTAATGTTTTTTGAACATCTATAAGATAGGATCAATCTGATTTCTTCCATTATGGAAACTGGGGAAAATGTCTCTTCAAAATCTATACCTTCAACCTGAGCATATCCTTAACATACCAATTTTTCTTTGTTCCTGGTAACCTATCCATCCTTGTTCAACTTGTTTCTAAAGACCCATTTTGTACCAATGGCATTCTTGTTTTTCAGTCTTGGAACTAGTTCCCATGTATCATTCTTCTCTATCTGATCTAACTTTTCATCCATATCTTTTATCCAGTGTTCATCCTTGCTGGCATATTAAAAAATGATCAAATAAATAGTAGATAGTAGTGTTAGATGTTGTTGTTCTGCTGAGCAGATTCTTCTTCTAGTTTCAACTCCTTCATATTTATTCCCAATAATATGTTCTGATAGATTATTTTTCTGCACTAGTCTTCTAGGTATCTTTGGAGATGCTTGAAGATCCAGTTGTTCTTGCTTTGCTTTTGGCTTCTCTTATTCTTCATTTGATTCTTTATCTACTTATTCTTCTTTCAAATCTTCTTCCTGATCCCGTTCCACTAAATATTTGTTAATTTATTTTATCTTTCATCCATCTATCTCATCAATCATCACATTGATGGTTTATACTATTGTATTGAGTCTTATATCGAAGCATTTGTATGCTTTCATTTTTCTTGAGTACACAACCAATATTCCCTTTTCAACTCGAGAATCAAAATTTCCAAATATGCCATTTTCTCTTTTGATGTATCATTTGCTTATGAATCTGAACTGCTTCACATTTGTTGGTATTCCTTTCCATAACTTGTATGGAGTCTTATCACTGTTATTTCCAAGCATCCCTCTATTCTGGATGTGAACTACTATATGTATTTTTTTTACCCAAAATACATTTGTTAACTTGGAATCCATTAACATGGTTTTGGACATTTCCTGTACTGTTTTTCTTTTCCTTTCGACAAATCCATTTTGTTGAGGTGTCTTGGATACTAAGAATTGCCTCTTTATCCCATGCTTGTTGCAGAATTCCATAAATTACTTTGATGTAAATTCTCCTCCATTGTATGATCTCAAACACTTGATTTTCAACTTTGTCTCGGTTTCAGCCATCTCTTTGTATCTCTTGAAGTTTTTGAATGCCTATGGATTCTTATTTAGAAAACAAACTGCAGTCATTCTTGTGTAATCATCAACCTGTAACATGAAGTACTATTCACCTTTCATTCTGTTTGTTCTTGTTAGTCTAACTAGATCAATATGTGAAATCTCCAGTGGTTTTTTTGTGGAATACTCCTTTGACTTGAACTTTGTCTTGGTCTTTTTTCCTTGTATATAGTGCTTGCATAGAATGTTTGTTGGCTTCACGATCTCAATCATTTCTCTTACTGCTTCCTTTTTGTTGACTTTGAAAATATTATCAAAATTTCTGTGACTCATTCTTCAATTCCAGAGTTAACTTTCATCATACTTTCCTAAGAAAAATCTTTCCTTTCCTATTTCATTTAGAAAATATATGTTTCTTGGAGTTCATACAACTGTAGCCACCAACTTGCTTGATTTTTCTTTCCTTATCTCACACTTCTTTGAGTCAAGCACAAGTCTATGTCCTTGATCACACATTTGAATTACACTTAGCATATTCTGTTTCATGTCTTTGACTAGTAAAACATTTTATTCCATGGCATCCTTACTTTCGATCTTGACTATACCCTTTCCAATAACTCTAGATGAATTTTCATTCCTGAATGAAATTGATCCATCTATTTCCTTCTTCAATGTCAAAAATATGTCTTTATCACATGTCATATTCTTTGAGCATCCACTGTCAACATACCATCCACACTTCTTGTGTTGATCTTGTAGAGAATGATTGTATTCTTTAGTGTTGAATTGGTCCTGCTTTCTTATCCATATCCTTTGTGGTTCCTACTTATGACTGTTGATATTATGACTTGGTTCCCTTGGATGAACATTAAGTCTACAATCTTTAGACATATGTCCAAATTTGTTGCACTTGTATAATTCTACCACATCACTCAATGATCCAAATCTGTTGTATATTCTATTATGTGCTTCATGAGATATTATTTGATAACTATTTTTTGTATAGTCCTCATTGTTTCTTTTCTTCTTGGTATTGGATCTAAAATTCACATCTTTGTGTCCAAAATTATAATATGAATAACATGAACCAAGAAAACTAGTTTGATACCTAGGAGTGGAAGATATTTTGAGTGGTGTTGCTCTTCTGAATCCTTCTTCTTCTTGAGGTCTCTCTATAGTTGGCTGTTGCTGATACTGACTTCTGAATATTCTAGGTGGTGTGGTGTCTATGTAATCTTCCACTTGAGTCTTCGTGTTTTCTTCTTTCTTAGAGGGACCTCTTTCGACTTATACATAAATTCTTGGTTCTTCTTCTTATTCTGTCGTTTTAGAGCTCGAACCTTTCTCTGTCTTCATTTGATTGTAACTTAATCCAGATCTGTCATAATAAGGTATTTGATTGTTAATGATATTATCCAATATCCTGGTGCTATTTTGTTGCATGTCCATCTTCTGAAGATATTTTCTTAGAGTGACTATCTCTGCTTCTAACCCTTCAATGATCCTGTCCTTTTCATCTAACTTCCCTCTAAGTGCTTCTTCAATCTTCTTGTATTATTCTACCTATATTTTTATCTTCGTGATCGCCTGATCGACTTATTTGGAGTTTTGAGATTCTCCTTTCTTCTTTAGTTTTTTTTGGAGTGACTTGTTTTTCTTCTCTTACTTCTTTAGAGATTCTATGTCACACATAAATTCTTCCTTGTAATCGACTTCTACCTCTTCACATTCTTCTTCAGAGCATTCTTCATTGGAGTCTTCTATTACCATGAATAGTACCCTTTCTGTATCACTGTCACTGACTTCATCATCGTCTAATGAGGAACTGTCTTCCTTGGTGAAGAGACTTTTCTTAAAAAAATTCTTTTTTTTTCTTCTACCCTTTTGGATTTTCTTTTTCTTTTTAGATTCATGTTATTCATTACCTTTATTTTTAATATAGGGAAATTTATTAGAAAAATTACCAACACCATCACAATTAAAACATTTTAATGGAAGCATACCTTTGTATTTTTCAGTTCCTCTTTTTAGCCTTCTGATGACGTTGGACACCTCTGAATCATCGTTGCAACTATGTCAGTCTAACTTTGGCCTTTGTTTATCTTTCTTCTTCGTCTTCTTGGATTCCTTGAATGCTACTTCCTTCATGATTGGATTGTATTGCTCTGTCCTCATCTCATTAGCTATGAGTATCCCATGCAACTCATCCATGGTCATTGTAGCTAGATATGCTCTTTTTTCTAGAGTTGAAATTTTTGAATCAAATCTCTTTGGTAGAGATCTCAATGCCTTTTTAACAACGACCTGTTCCTTTATCTCATATCTCGAAACTTTGAACTGTTTACTATTTAATAGACTCGTAGAAAGTAGGTTGCTATGTTTTCATCTTCATTCATCTTCAATTGTTCGAACTTGGCTCTAAAAATATGAAGTTTATCTTCCTTAAGTTTTTGATCTCCTTCACAGATAGTCTTCAGTTTGTCCCACATTTCTTCTGCAGAATCACAATGCATAATCTTGGTATGTATTGATAGAGTCAAACCATTCACGATAGAGTTTCTAGCTCCTGAATCATTTTCTTCAAGTTTCTTTCCATATTTTTCTGTTGGGGGAGTGGTTGGTGCTTTGTATCCATCTACTACTAATCACCAATTATCAAATCCTTGTGCTTATATATATGTCTTCATTCTTATGATCCAGAAGGCATAGTTCTCACCATCAAACTATGGTACCTGAATCTTAGCATAATCCATAATCTCCTTCCAGTGGTTAGACTGCTTCTTGAAGGACCCACTTTGATTCCATTTGTTGGACTACTAAAAGGGGGGGTGAATCAGTAATGAACAATTTTAGTAATTTTAACCACATTATATTCTTCAACAATATTCAATAGTTTATCATTAGAATTCAATATATTATCAACATTATAATCATAAACAACATCACATCACAATATATACACAGTAAACCAAAATTTATGTGGAAACCCAAATGGGAGAAAACCACATAATGATTTTCTTATATATCAAAAGAATACATTCATTGGAAGCTCCAACTTCTTGATTCTCCATCTATAAATGGAAGGAGGCTCCAACTCCTATTCTTAAGCTGCAATTGGAAGGAAGATACATTTCCCTGGATTCTATGGCTCTAACCAGAAGGAGGCTAAAACCCCATTCTTGGCCCTTGACCAAGTTTTGAAGTATACTTGGTCATATTTGACCATTTTGGGACTGCGACAGCTTGCCAAAGACGGAGCACAAAACGAAGCAAGCAAGGCCTATTTTTAGTTACCTTTTAGGGTTTTGGGATTGATGTAAATGAAAGGGATGTCGGCCCATGGGTTTACCCACATTTAGACCCATTTTGTAATCTATAAATAGATACTTAGGTAATGTAAGTAGGGGGGACAACTTAGTGCAAATGTATAGCTAAAGGCTTAGTTCTAGTAGCTGGATATGTGTGATCAGATGTGTATCGCAAGTGCTCTGTGCATGATTGTAAGGAGATCGGAAGGCTAAGTGCAAGTTGTTGTGGTTTTGTGATGAGTGCAAGGAAGAAGGATCTAGCAAGATACACATATCTTCTGTCCTGTGCGAAGTAAGTGTCATTGAAGCTCCATGCTGTAACTGCTTGACCAAGATAATATAAAGAAGAATACTTTGTGGACATAGCCCCAGGGTGGGGGTGAACCATGGTAACTCTCTGTAATGTGCTCTATGCTTTGACCTAAGTGTTGTTTCCTTTTGGCTAAGTGCTTGTTGTGATTAAGTAGATCTAGTTATGCTCTGTGCTTATGATATAAGAATGAATGTTAGATCTGATATATAATATGTTTAGTGCTTGATCTGTTGAATCTAATCTATGTTTTGTGGCTAAGTACTGAATCATATTTAGTCTAAGTATTCACTGCGATGCTCTGTTCCATCTGCGAAGTACCATAAGGGTTAAATATAGATGAATGATCTATGCTAAGTTCCTTTTAATAGATATAATGATAGATTGCTGTCCCAGCTAAGGTTTTAGACACTTGAGTCCTGAAACCACCCCTGACTTTACCTTGGGTGAGACTTCATCTGCTTCGTAGGTGTTGTCGAAAGGGCGGGTAGTTAGGGTTTTGTTGGTGCTCTCTTGAGCATTGAACCCTGGGTCTTCCCTTGTGCCAAAAAATGGTTCCATTGCTGGGACCTGAAACTGTGATTGCTAGGAACTGAGGAAAAAGAAACATTGTGCAAAAGAAATCTCTGTGTGTAGATCTATTGCCCTAGTGCGCAAATTTTTACTCGACCTGTGCAACTTTGTGCCAGGAATAAGGTCAGATTTGAAGAAAGGAAGATCAGATCCGAAGAAGCAAGATCTGAACGCTCTGTTCTTTAAGAAAAGTAAAAGTGGAAATTACTGAAAGAAAGAAGTCAAATCTACAGAAAAGAGGTAAGATATGTGCTCTAATAAAGGTAAGAATAGTCAAAAGTTCTTAGATCTGGAAGCTTTGTGCTCTGTAGATAAGTGAATTTTTTTTTGTTTCTACAACATGAATCTAGGTATGTTTGATAGATTCTGTTCTAGCTTAAAAACTAGGGCATTAATAGATGAAATAAAGTTTGATATGAATAGATATGATAATTATAATGATAGATATGTTATACCTATGCATAAAAAGAATGTCTGGACTAACAAGTGGATGCAGGGTCCTAGGAAGAAATTTTTGCAGGCCAACCATTATGATCCTAGTGCGTAGTACAAGAAGAGTTGGGGATCATTGAAGAGAAAGAGAGGATTAACTCTTTGTTACAGTTGCAGAAGACCAGGCCATATTGCTAAGGAATTCCCTGGGAGAAACCCTAGCTGCCTCTGTTGTAAAGCTATGGACCATGAAGTATTGTATTGCCCTAGAATGATTGCTAGAATTGAAAAACTAAATATGGAACAAGCAAACTCTGAAGGAGATCAAGAGACCAAATTTTTGGAATAACCCCAAAAAGAATTAGAGATCATGTTACTGAAAATAAAAGAAACCCTAGATGATCATAAGGATGTTAGTTTATCAGAAATCTTCAAAGAAAAGGAGAAAATCGAAGTAAGAATAGGAGACTTCGACATTGACTGTGCCCTAGATGAGGGAACACCGATGAATATTATGACATAATGAACTTGGGAAACCCTAGGAAGGCCTGGTTTGGTCCCTTCACTAGGAACCATCAGATTATTTAAAGGCAAAATGGTAACCCTATGTGGCAGAATTACCCAGATAGCTATGAATACCCATGGAACTTCGACAGAGGAAGAGTTCGAAGTCATTAGATTTATTGAGGATCATTCCCCATTTCCATATTTGCTTGGAAAGATTTGGATTGAAAAAGACCAGATCCAAAGGAAAGAAGAAAAGGAAGCCCTAGAATAGAAGAAGTAAGAACTCATGGAATTTATGAGTAGAAGGATTGCCTACTTGATGGAGGAACAAGAGAACATATCTCCGCTGTTAAACACCAGGAACCTGGATGTCGAAGCTATAAGAGCGTTAGAGGAACCACAGAAGACTGAAATATCTAACCCATATGATGAAGGAGTATTACCCTTGGATCTGAGGAAAGATCCTAGGCAGCACGAAGTGACTATGTCAGGAGAAGATAAGATTTAGAATGGAAAGAGGGTGACCGAGACTAAGCTCACTGGGAAAAAGGCTAGGAAGATAAGTAATAAGAGGGCCAAAATCGGAAAGCTACAGACAAATCCAGAAGGAACTTCACAGAAGGAAAAATCACAAGAATTGAGCTTCATCGAGATATCAAAACAACGACATCTGGCACTTCACCATGGTGCAGTAATATAGTTGTTGGATCGATATACCAGTTCAAATTCCGCCCCGAATGGGTCGAAAAGAAATTATGGGTTCCCACTAGACTGTTGAACAACACCAGAATGGATAGAACAGAGTTAATGCCAGCCCCATATCCGTTGGAAACAGACCATTGCTAAGTTTCCTTACTTAGTCCGTCACGCCATGCACCTAGAATACTTTTTTCTAAGTGAGAATTTGAGCTCAAACCTTGAGATTAATTCACCCCATGATCATTGCCTTGTCGCCTTACTGTTCATCGTAATCTTAGACATCATTTTCACACCTGAGCTAGTGGAACCAAGCTTGTATGTTGGATGAGCTCAGCGCTGCTGAGAAAGTAGTTGAAGAAGTTTTGACTGACCTACTGGCTGAGAGAGTCATGTCAGAGAGAAGGATGTCTGCAGGTGTGCAATCATCGTTTTTAGGAGGAGTTCAAGATTCTCCCTCCACTGCTCGCGGCCCAGGACTTTCCAGAACCACGACCGAGACAAGAACAAAGAACAAAGATGATATTGCAAATGCCAAGCTGATCCCACACATTTTTCCAGTTTACATCCCACCTTTGAGCGGAAAGATTAATCATGAAAATGTACCCAGAGACTTTGAGTACAACTTGATCACCGCGTATCTTCCGAAAGGAGTGCACGCAGTATGTGCTGACCAGGATAATCTCGCAACACTAAAATTCAGTGATTTTAACCTTGGATATTGCAAAACCTACAACATGTTGGTTCCGCATAAATAATTAACTAAGACCAAAGGCCATAATCCTAAGATTGTCCTGTAGTCCTGGACCCATAAAATCATGCTCAATGTAATGAAGATACCTCACTTCAACAGACACCAGGAAGTCAATGTATGCGTCAGGTTGCTGCTGTCTTGCTACCATGAAGAATATTTATGGTTGGACTGCCGCATTACTGTGGATCCGACTTTGATCAATCGGTTCAAAGGAATCAACATGCAAGGCCCTGAACCACAAGACTTTTACCCAGGCAAGACCTCCGACCGAGAACTAGCACAACAGATAAAGGAAACTTATGGCGATGTAGAGAAGGGAATGCAAGGCTACAAGGTAGCCTCCATCTAGAGCGACGCAATGCACCTTGCATGTCAGTTGATTGTAGGCAAATTAGTTCATAAGAAAAGACCAACACATGTGACTGGCTTCGTAGCTAACCTCGCAGGGAAGTGCGCCGAGGGACTACAGATCAATTGGGCGTAGTATCTTGTCAACCAGTTAGAGCTGGATTGCAGAGGAGCGCAAGACCAAGGGTATGAGTTCCACTTTAGTTGGCTACTCATACTCATCGCTTTCATTGCTTGGGATTTGCCAGAGGGAGCCACTTTCCCAGAGATCGAATCTTTCAAACCACTAGCCGCAAAGTTTTGTACGCTGTGGTACTCTAGCGACATGAACAAGCAATGGTAGTCTAATGCTGTCTTCCACACCTACTTCAACCAACTGAAAACTTCAATTCAGTCTACACCACGAATTACCCCGAATGTACTTCATAGGTTTACACCTTTGATAAAGTTTAACATGGATCACCACTTCATCTACATTACAGCGCGCATTGATGAACATAAACAACAACTCCAATCCTACTACAAGTTGACAGAGGATGACTTGGAGGAGATCACCAAGGAATGGTCAGCAGACCTACTTGTTGCAACAGACCCCGCAGATATGTCTGACAAGGAAAGCCCTGAAGCTATGCCAGATACACCTGGTCCAAGCAGGACTAAGAAGGATGATGAAGTTGAAGATGTCCCTGTTACCCATGATTTTGGTCGTCATGATGATATATTGAAGATGGTGTACTCAGGATATTCATTAGAACTTTCTCCTGAGAAAAGTTACCTTCATCTATCTCAATAAATCACATTTTTGAGGAAGGTTCGTAGGCTACCAATACATTTGCCTGCGAGAATACATGATTCTTGTAGGCTGCCTTAAGCCAGGGTGCGAGAAGTTCGCACTGTGTCTAACTGCTAGGGTGCGAACACTTTCTAAAGAAGGGAAAAATGATGAATTCTCGAAGCTTCTAGAAGGGAATCTTCTAGAAGGATGAGATGGCATTCGAATGGTKATCTAAGTACTGGATTTCCTGATATTTTGGGATCATTCTTATCTAAGTAACTAATTCATTCTCTCCTATATATTGAGAGGATTCTCATGGAAAAGGTTAGAAGCAAACAAGGTTAAGAAGACATTGGAGAATTTGTGAAAGATTGTGTGAAGCACTGATGCTACAACAGCTAGAGAACTCTAGCAAGTTTATCAAAGGTGGTTGATCTTCTTCATGCAAGTGAGCAAGTGTGTGTGTCAGAGCCAAGGGCCATTGAAATGAGGTTTGCAACATCAAGGCTCAGGTTGTAAGCTTTGCTTTCTATCAATATAATACAGTAATATGTCCCTTTCCCATAAAGCTAAGTCTACTTTATTGTATAACTCCTTGATCAT
>JZKD02S1958070.1:402663-428035 GCA_000966675.3 Picea glauca
AGGGAGGGGAAGCTGGAACTATGTGCACTTGTAAACGAGGAAGTTCATCACTATGTGGAGTAAAGAAGGGGAACGAGGTTAGGTGGAGATAGGTTTACCTAGTATAATCCCATTTGTTTTTTATTTATAGTGTTTTGATTATATTTTTATCTATGAGGAATGTACATTAGTGAGGAAAAAGGTAATGTTTACTTGTCATCTTGTGAATGGGTAGTTGGTGGAGGCATGAGAATTAACGAAAAATGATGTGGCCTAATGAGCACATTTTAAACTTATTTAGAGTGGAATCAATACTTTTAGTTGCAATGGTGTCCAATGGGGCGGGGAAACATGGTTTTAAAGGGTGAAAGCTAGCCATTGGGTGTGAAAAATGAAAATACAGGCCGTACGAGAACTTTTATTGGGAAAAATATCTTCACATGTGTGAGTTTAATGTTGTCGGGACGTATCACCAAGGAAAAATATTTTCCTTAGCGATACATCATTGAAGGGAATTTTTCTCCCTTTGATTTATTGATAAAGATTTTTCTCTTAGCAATATGTCAACAAAGGATAGTTTTCCCTTGTTGATACATCGACGAAGGAAAGTATTCTTGTTGATGTATTGATGATGAAATTTTTTCCCTCACCGATGTATTAATGGAGAAAAAGGTTCTCTTTGTCGATGTATTGGAAAACCAAACATTATTTTTAGTGATATATTGGTGAAATAAAATATTTCTTAGCAATACATTGTGTTTCGTTTTGAAAAAACTCATTTGTGGTGATGTGTTAGTGAGAGAAAGTTTTCATTGAGCGATGTTTCAGAAAGAAAGATAATTATTTTGAGCGATGAATATTGTATCTATTCTAGGAAAATTGATTTTTGGTGAAGTAATGAAATCCAACATTGAAAATATTATTATGGGCGATGAAGTTTGTATTAGTGCTCAGGAATATTCAAGACAACGACAAGCATTGTACCATTGCTCATAAATATTCAAGTAAGTGACAAGCACTGTATCAAGGCTAAAAAAGATTCAAGACAATGAAAAGCACTGTATCGACTCTTAGAAATATTTAAGATAAAATCCCTTTAAAGCATGGTTTGGTCTAGGGATAATGCAAGTCCAAAGCAGGTGCCTTGAAGTAGATTTGTAAAATTTAGATGACCTAAACTTAGGAAAAAAATGAATCATGAAAAGTTGAAAGAAAGAAAAGGAGAGGCCCCGTGATAAATTCAACTTTAAGAGGAATGAAGTTTAGATAAATAATAGGAAAATCATGGGCAATGGTTTTTGCTAGCACAAGAAGTTATTAGTTGTGCCTTGTAATTATCCTAAACCCCTGTATAAAACCTCATCCTATTTGATTGCTTATGAAAAATTTCAGAAATGATTTTGCGAATTATTGTATGTGGTTATAGAGATGCATGCACCCTATAGAAGGCCAATCCATGTGCATTTTTAGGCATGTGCACATTTCAATAGGATAACATAAGCACACATGAAAGTTTCCTTAAGAAAACCCATCCACATCCTATAGTGGCTTGTTTGCCACAAAGTTGCTAAAAATTTGGGTTTTTGAGGGAATTTCATGGTGTTCTTTTGGGTTTCCTTTATACTTTTGAAGAGTAGATATATATGTAAATTGGAAATGTCATAACCTTGTATAAGGAGTCCTTTTATATTATTTTTTTATTGATTTTGTTTCATATAATAAAGTTTGAAGGTTTTACCTTGCTTCCAAGTTTTGGAGGACAACCTACCTTATATCTTATTACTTTTCCCCAGTTAAGGAATGAACTGATCTCTATAGAGCCAAGTAGGTCTATATGAAGATGAATCCATAGTGAAAACTTCCAAGATTGGTCTACCAAATGTTCATAGGATTATTGCATCCTTTTAGGTGAAAGGAAAATAAATTAGTGGTAACGAAATTGTACTATAGATGATTTAGTAGATTTTTTTTATTAAGGATTAAGAGTTTCAATGGAAAAGTGTTGTTATGGTTACACAATGTTTCTTGCATTATATTGTATTCTATTATATCACATGCATATATTAGTGGTATGTATATTAATTATAATCTTATTTGAATGATGTTTGTGCATGAAAAAGCCAACAACAAGTAGATATTTCATTTCTAAAAGTATGCTTGAAGGAAGGACCCATTTACAATGATCGATTTTAGATCTACATTTGTATATCTAGTAGCTTGAATAGAAATGAATGTAAGTCCCATTTAATGATCTTATTTTGATTTTAGGAGAAAGTATGAATAAATTGTAAATATTCCACATAGAGGGTAGGATGTTATTCCAATAGAATTAGAGTTTTAGTGTAATACCCCAATTTTGAATCCCAAGATTAAATAATGTATTTTGTACATATGATACTTAGGCTAGTGGGTTGGTAGTTTTAGGCAAGAGTTCCTGCAAATTTAATAGAGGCAAAAGTGCCTTAGGAATTTAATAATTTGATCATTGCAAATAATAAAATACATCCCCGGCTGCATGATAGACAAGGATAGAGTTATAGGGGGCTATGATTCCATGAAAGAGGGGGATAAAAGGGACATGACCTTAAATTGTATTTATATTTACCCATCTTGTAATTATAGGGGAGAGAAAGAAGTGGTTACATGATATTCTTAGGGAAGAGTCCATGTGGCTCTTTATTTCCAAGAAAATATATAAACCTATACTTTGAATTTTTTTGGGGGTTCATTAGGAGTTCACTTGTTCTTCATTATTAAACACTTCATTCTGGTTCTTGGGGGGGAACATGAGAATGAGTTGTAAAGGAATGAAGCCATTGTTGATGGGTGTAGAAAGTTGTTGGTTTATTCCAACCATAGAGTAATGATTGTATGCTTAAGTGGAATTGACATGAATTGGGATTGATCACAACTCTAAGTCCTAAGAGTCCCAACATAAATATTTTGGACTAGAAGAAATAGAGCCATGAAAGGAGATGGAAAACCTGAGGGACTGGATGGAATAGAAGGAGGTCCATGCTGTTGGGTTGTGCAGGCTAGAAAGAAGAGGGATGGTGTACTTTGGATTGTTGTGTGTGCGGAGAAACCTGTGAGAGCTCGAGTGTTGATTGGTATGGGAAGTCAAGTGTCACCCTGGAACTTGTCCTTGTGGATTCATAGCCCTGGCTCAAGGGTGACCCACTATTGAGACATGGAACAATAGTTCCTATGGTTGGGTGGAACATCCTTGTCTTGCAACTAGTTGGTGATTGTTATCTTTAAGATAAGTGATTTATCTTGTTGGCACAGGGGCAGACCCAGGGTTCAACGCTACAACAACACACCAAAAAAACCCTAACGATCGGCCCTTTCGACAACACCTACGAAGCAGATGAAGTCTCACCCGAGGTAGAGGTAGGGGTGGTTGCAGGACTCAGATGTCTGCAACCTTAGCTGGGACATCGATATGTGATTAAAACACCTTAACAAAGCACTTAGTAGTTACAGTTCATCATTATTTAACCAGTATCGACTTCACAGATAAAACCCTAATTACAGAGCACCGCAGTTTTCACCCAGATCTAACATATCCAAGCACTAATAAAATTTACATAGGTTAGATCTAACATTCATCCATATTATTAAGAACAAAGAATTAAAAGATCTATCTATCTTTCATCTATATCAAAGAACTTAAGAAGGTAAACACATCACTACATCGCACAAATCATAGCAACACATGATATATGTGGTTCACCCCCAGCCCAGGGCTACGTCCAACAACTCTTCTTCCCTTTTATTATCTTCAGCCAATCAACTACATGAATAGAGCCACAAGGTCCTACTTTGCATAGGACATGAGATCTGCATGCACCTCACCAGATCCTCCTTCCCCGAGCTAGGTTACAACACAAAGCTTTCACTCAATCTCTTACAGTCACTTTCACTTATCCTTGCAAGTCTCACACATCATGCACAAAGCATGTACACTATCACTTGCACTTAACACTTGGTATCACACACTTGTGCCTTTTCACTGAGCATACATACACACACTTGTGCCTTTTCACTTAGCATACATACACACACTTGTGCCTTTTCACTTAGCATACATACACATACTTACTTACATCGTCTAGATTTATATTTATACATTACAAAAGAGGCCTAAACATGGGTAAACCCATGGGCCGACATCCCCATACATACACACACTTACTTACATCATCTAGATTTATATTTATACATTAAAAAAGAGGCCTAAACATGAGTAAACCCATGGGCCGACATCCCCATACCCGTTACATAAGCCCAAAACCCAAAAATCCCTAAAAGGGGGCTGAGATCCCGCGATCTCCACATCGAATTTCACTCCACCTTTTCTAGTTTTTCAAAGTCCCAAAAGTAGGTTAAACATGACCAAGGATCCTCAAAACTTGGTCAAGGGACAACATGACCCCAACACTCACCTGTGACTCATCCCAAGTCACTTTGGTCTGGGTAGATCTGCTTCGAAAGCCTCTATCTTGGCTGGGGCTACTTCGACCTGTTATTGTGCCATGGCCTCATGTTCAACGAACTCTTGGATAACTACTTCGTTGACAGGTCTCTCCAAGCGTTGTTCAGTTGTAGTGATGACTTTCTCTAGTTCTTCTCCTTGTCTTTCAATCTCTGCGAATAGTTGGCAAGCCTCATCTTGAATTGGTGGGAGTCTCTGAGTCACTTCCATTACTCTTCTCTAAATGGTGTGGACCTGTTGTTGGGCATTACATTTTTCTTGGGATCGCTTCATCCTTTCGACTGCTGATAGGGGTTTCAAATTGCCTGTATTGTTTCTACTTGCTGCTTTGCCTCCTGGAGCTGTGACTCCAGTGCCTTTAATTCATAATCCTTAGTGAGTCGCTCATAAGTCTGGGCACTATGATCACTTAGTTGTTTAAATTCCATGGAGAGGGCCTTGAGTCTTTCAACTGCACTTCAAGCATTTTCTTCTCTTTGATCTCGTACATTTGACAGAGTGTTAGGCACTATTCGGAGCTCTAAGTATGATATTCTTTATTGTAGCTACTGGATAGATTCTGCAAGCTGTGCTACTTGATGTTCCACTCGATCTTCTACCTTTGTCTCTAAGACTATAACAGAGCGAAGTGCTTTTTTGACTGCTTCTTTGACTCCCTGTTGTTCTATGAACAAATATTATTTTTCTTGCTTGGCTTGCACTCTCTCTTATTCAAACTTGGCTTGAAGGTCCTCTTTCTCCTTTTGTGCAACCTGAAGTTGCTCTAAAATTTATTCTTGTGCTTTCTTCAGGGCCACTGTGGCCTGTTCTTTTTCTTATTGCACTCAACGAAGGTGGGCTTCGGTCGCATAAGCTAGTTTGCAGAGTTGGGCAGGCTCATCTCCCAACTCTAGTTCTTCTGATGGTGGGGGCACAATGGATACTGCATGGCTGGAGTGAAGTGCCTGATGTACCCTTCTCAGCTCTGTTGCAATTTTGTCATACAAGGCTTCTTACTTGGCTTCGTTGTTCTGCAAAATGTCATGCGAAGCGTCTGATATGGCTACGATGATGAAATTGAAGTCATCGATCGTGAGTACATTCTGAAGCTTCATCTTGATTTCTTTGGATTTCTTCCACAATGTAGGTTTCGTGGGGGAAACCTTCCTTTTCTTCGATGGATTTACATCATGAAGGGGGTTTTGTGGTGGGGTTACTTTTCCTTTCTCTTACTTATCTTCTTCCCCTACTTTTTCTTCTATCTCCTCTTTATCCACCTCGTCACCTCCTCCTCCGCCAGGTGAATCTGAGGCACTGCTAAGTTCTTGTACATCTTCATTCTTCTTGTTTCTGCTGCTGCTGGGTGCATTATACTCCTCGCGGGTAACTACCGGGCTTCCAATGAGGTTTGGGTCAGAAAATTCTACCTTAGCAACTGGTATAAGGAACTTTGTGTTCCATTCCCTAGTGATTTCTTCTAGGTCCTCCTCGATGAGCTTATAGTATGATCGAAGATCTTCTTTATTCTCATCTGTGCGCGTGGTGATATACATGAAATGCCTATCTGTGCGAAACTTCATAAGGGGTCTGAACATGTCTAGAGTGTTTGGTGTCATCCGGGGGAACGATTCGATAGCCCTTTTTAGCTGCAGGTAGTAGGTATGGAATACTGCATTCGACTGCCACTATTTTCCCATGCCACTCGAGTGCCAGAGCGTGGTGAAATTCGCAGTGAGCGGCTTGAACATCTCGATGTCTGGGAAGGTTGCACCTTCCAACATCTCCCAAGTTGTAAACGCGATGAGGATCAACATCCAACTAAAGTGGAACTCATATCCCTGATCCTAAGCTTCATGAAAATCAAATTCTAGCTGGTTGACTAAGTACTTCACCCAGTTCATCTGTAATCCCTCCATGCACTTTCCTGCGAGGTCAACCACAAACCCTGTGACCTATGTGGGTCTGTTCTTTCAGACTAGCTTACTAGAAATCAATTGGAAAGTGAGGCACACTGCACCATTATGAATGGAGGCTACCTTGTAGTGTCATGTCCCCTTCTCTACATTTCCATAGATGTATTTAATCTTTTGTGCCAGGGTGCGATCTGCAGCCTTCCCTGGGTAGAAGTCCTGCGGGTCAGGTCCCTGTATGTCCAATCCGATGATCCTATGTATCAATGCTAGATTGACGGTAATACGTCTGTATAACCATAAATAACCACCATTGAAGCACGAAAACAGGAGTTTAACGCATGCGTTAACCTCATGGTTCCTTCCAAAGTGTGGAATTTTCATGACATTAAGGATAGTGGACTGCGTGATGTTCATGGTCCATGGCCGGGGAATGATCTTTGATCTCTTTCCCTTCGTCTTAGTCAAGTACTTGTGAGGCATGAGCATGCCATAGGTCTTGCGGTACCCTAGATTATAGTCATTGATCTTCAAGGTTGGAATCCTCTCCAACTATGGTCTGACTGCGCGTATCCCCTTCAAGAGGTATGCCGTGATGACTGTGTAGTCGAAGTCCCTCGAGACACTGTCACGATTCACTGTGCCGGCTAGAGGTGGAATGTAATCGGGCATAACAAATGGGATTAACTTCACATTCACTAAGTCATCTCTGTTCTTGGTTCTTTTCTCGTTTGCAACGCGTGAAGGTCCAGATCTACGAGCAGTTGATGGGGAGGCTTGCACTCCTTGCGTCGATGAAGCTTGAACTTCTATGGACATCACTCTCTCTTCCATAAGGTCGATTATAACTTCTTCGATGACTTTATCTGCGGCACTGAGCTCGTCTGACAAAAACTCTGAGATCGGATAACTCAGGTGGATGAATTAATGCTCAAAGCAGTGGAACATGTGTTGATCTCAATAAACACAGCATGGTAGCAATTAGTTCTCTTGTTGGCTTGGATACAATTCACAAAAGTGTTCTCGATGCAACAATCAACGGAATAAGTAGACATCGATGTTCTCGGTGCAACAGTCAATGAAATAAGTAGACATCGATGTAATGGATCTTCTCCAATGGATAAGAGGCCTTCATTAATGTAGTTCTTTCCATTACGGCACGGTCCCAACAGTCCGATGGTGAGATTTCTGGTCATAATTGCTTTTCTAACCGTTTGGGGCGTCGGGATAAGAGTTGTAGTGCTTTCAATGGCTATATCGCTCTGCCATGTTGTGATGTTCTGATATCCTGGAGAAGTTCCAATTTTCCAAACCTTCCCTCTGTGAAGTCCCCTCTGGGACCTTCAATAACTTTTCTATCTTTTCTCTCTTCTTACTGAGTTTTCTAGCCTTCTTCCCGGTTATCTTCGTCTCAGTATTCCTCTTTCCACTATGATTCTTATCTCCTTTTGGTATAGTAACTTCAAGCTGTCGAGATTATTTCATAGGGTTCAAAGGAAATACTTACTCTCTGTCTGGGGTAGGTGCTTTGTTCTTCTGTGAATCTTCTTGTGTTCGTTCAACTTCGACATCCAAGTTTCTGGTTTTAAATATCTTTGATCTGTTCTCCTGTTCTTCAATCAAGTGTGCTATACTCCTAGTCATGAAATCTTTTAATTCTTGCTTCTTTTGTTCTAAGACTTCCTCTTCTTTTCTTCTGGTCCGATTTCTCTCAATACACGGTTTTCCTAATAACATAGAAAATGGGGTGTTGTTCTCAATGAATTTAACAACCTCAAAATCTTCCTCTATCGTAGTTCCATGAGAACTCATAACTATCTAGGTGAGTCTTCCACATAGAGTAATAAACTTTCCTCTAAATAATCCTATTCTTCCTAATGAAGGAATCATAGCAGGCTTTCCTAAAATTTCCCAGGTTCTTTCTGTCATAATATTCACCTGTGTTCCCTCATCTAGAACACAATCTATGTCAAAGTCTCATATTCTTGTTTCTATGCACTCTTTTTCTTTGAAGATCTCTGATAAGTTGATATTTCAGTGATCATTCAGGGTTTCTTTCATTTGCAGTAATATGGTCTCTAATTATTTCTGGGGTTCCGTTGTGGTCTTAGTTTCTTGATCTTCCTTAGGGTTTTCTTGTCTCATATTCATTCTTTCAACCTTAGCAATCATTTTAGGGCAATCTAAAACTTCATGATCCATAGCTTGAAAACAAATACAACTAGGTCTTCTACCAGGGAATTCCTTAGCAAGATGTATCGGTCTTGTGAAATTATAACAAATATTTAATCTTCTTTTTCTTTGAAATGATCCCCAACCTTTCCTGTACTGTGCACTAGGATCATAGTAGCTAACCTGCAAAAAATTATTTCTAGGTTCCTATATCCACTTGTTAGTCCAACCATTATTTCTATGCATAGGAATACCATATCTTTCATTATTTTTGTCAGATCTACTCATATCAAACCTTCTTTCATCTAGTTGTGCCCTACTTTTCAAACTAGGACAAAATTTATCAAACATACCTAGATCCATACTTTTGGAACACAAATTTCCACTCATCTTTCCTTGTTTCAATCAAAACTATTTCACTTTTCTTACCTTTTACAAAACTCAAAACACAAAGCCTTCAGATCTTACCTCTTTTCTTTAGATCTGACTTTCTTCTTAGCACAAAGCTTCACAAGTTGAGTAGACTACTATGCACTAAAACAACATATCTACGCACAAAGATTTCTTTTCTTCAGTTCACAACAATCATAGTTTCACATCCCGACAACGAAACCATTTGTTGGCACAGGGGCAGACCCAGGGTTGAACACTACAACAACGCACCAACAAAACCCTAACTATGGACCCTTTCGGCAACACCTGTGAAGCAAATGAAGTCTCACTCGAGGTAGAGGCAGGTGTGGTTGTAGGACTCAGATGTCTACAACCTTAGTTGGGACACCGATTTGTGATTACAACACCTTCACAAAGAAATTAGTAGCTACAGTTCATCAATATTTAACCAGTATTTACTTCGTAGATAAAACCCTAATTACAGATCACCACAATTTTCACCCAGATCTAGCATATCCAAGCACTAAGCACATTCACATAGGTTAGATCTAGCATTCAACCATATTATTAAGCACAAAGCATTAAAAAATGTATCTATCATTCATCTATATCAAAGCACTTAAGAAAGTAAACACATAAACACATCACTACATCGCACAAAGCATAGAAACACGGGATATATGTGGTTCACCCCCAGCCTGGGGCTACGTCCACCAACTTTTCTTCTTTTTTATTATCCTTGGGCAATCAACTACATGCACAGAGCCATAAGGTCCTACTCTGCATAGGACAATAGATCTGCACGCACCTCACCAGATCCTCCTTCCTCGAGCTAGTTTACATCACAAAGCTTTCACTCAATCTCTTACAGTCACTTGCACTTAGGCTTGCAAGTATCCCACAACATGCACAAAGAATGTAAACTATCACTTGCAATTAGAAGTTGGTATCACACACTTGTGCCTTTGCACTTAGCATACATATAAACACTTGTTCCTTTGCACTTAACATACATACACACACTTACTTACATCGCCTAGCTTTCTATTTATACATTACAAAAGAGGACTAAACATGGGTAAACCCATGGGACGACATCCCCATACCCGTTACATAAGCCCAAAACCCAAAAATACCTAAAAAGGGGTTGAAATCCCGCGACATCTTCTTCGACTTGCGCTCCACCTTCGACAGTCCGTCAAAGTCCCAAAAGTAGGTCAAATATGACCAAGGATCCTCAAAACTTGGTCAAGGGCCAACATCTCTGTTTATATCTGTAATTCCGCTGTGTAATGATTATAATTTCTAAGAATTGCATATCCATTGTATTTTATTACTAGATATGGTTGTGCATGGCATGATAAATCTTCTTTAATATTTTAGATTGATTCTTTTTAAATGCATGTTTTGCTATCTTATCTCCTGCATGCATTCTTGAATCAATTTTGTTATCAGAGATTGATATCAATATTGGAGAGGATTCTTGTTACTTAGAGACCCAACCTGTTGGTGATTGCATGCCTCTCTATCGAGACTTATAAACTAATTCTCTTGGGTTTTACTGGTGACGGTCTCATCACAGATTCAAGAGAACATAGGAGTTCCAAGAAACCGTAAGTCTATTGTGTGATAATTAGAAAAATAAATAACTGTTTTTTTTTGGAGTCGCGTGCTCCTGAGGGCCCTCCTGGTCAAGGTGTGTGACATATTGGTATCAAAGCATCCTTGGATTAGTGTACCCCAGCTTGATGGCTAGGGATGCGATATATTGGTATAAAAGTGTTCTTGGAGAGCATTCTTGAAGTATCTTGCCCCATCCTGGTGGCTGTGGACATGACAAATTGGTATCAGAGTTGTAGGTGAAAGAAATGGGCCTTGAAGGCACGCTAAAAAACTTGTTTCCATGAAATATTTTACCTTGCAAATTGAAAAATATTGAGGAGTATAGAATATTTCTATGCATGGAAGTGTCTCTTAGTGCAAATACAACTATCCGTCGTTAAATTTCTGAAAGAATGTCTCGAACCCTGCGTATGGGAATGAAATTTTGTTAGAAAGAAATGTGGATTCAAAGATGGATGAATCCTAATTGTTTACCTCTGGAGATCAGTGATTAATATCAAAATATGAGGTCCTGGTGCTCTACTGACCAACTCAACCATGTCAGCATCATTGTAGCAACCTCATCAACACCATGTATAATTTCAGATGAATTCCACATTAGTGGAAGCCACGTGGAGGACACCTTGACTGCAACATATGCATGAGAAGATTTGTGAATCGACTAAGTTTTGATATTTTGCAGAGGTGATGAAAACAACATAGAATCTGGGTTAATGAAAAAGTTAGGTGGCCTTGCAAACCCATGGACCCACGACAAAATATTGAAAATTGACTAAGTGTTAAACATTTCATAGAGCACAATGAAATATTGATAAATGGTTAAGTATCATGAATCAGAAAAAGGCTTAGGCCCATGGTGAGATATAGAAAATGAATAAATATGGATATTTTATTAGATGGCTAGGAGGTTTCCACATGTCACAGATCTAGTGGCCAAAAGGTCACCACATGTCACAAATTAGATGGCCTGAAGGATGAGATATTTGATGGCTCGAGATGTCTTGTACTTAATAAGTGTAAGTACAAAGTGAGTGCGAAAGAACATGGGGGTGAAATTTGTATTCCACAGAGGGATAAATAAAAGAACCTTAGGCCTGTGAAGAAAATATTGAAAATATTCTAAGTATAGGTGCAAAATGAGTGTGGTGGAAGTTGAGAGTGTAATTTGGAGGTCATGAAAGATGAAGAGATATGATCTAGCTCGATGGTGATTCTGTCAATACAATATCGACGGTCGAGATTAATCCAATATCTGATCGAATGGTGGATATAACTAAAGATGACTAATAGATCAACAACTGAGATTTAATTGAGGAGAACAACTTGGAATTATTACAATTGAATGATCCGTGATATAATTATTCATGAAATAAGTAGAAAAAGGGCATGTAGAATAAATTTATAGATTTCCATAACATGCATAACTCTAACAAATTGGTTTCTTGCACATTTTGTAGAATTAAGGATATAAACATATCGGTCCAAGATAAGAATGCATATTTGGGACATGGAAGAAGGAGAGGGAGCCTTCAATCATGAGAAACAAGCCAAAGGTAAAAATATCAGTGTTGGTAATGCAGAGACAAAATCAAATGGGCATAAGAATATATGGGAACAAGAAACATTATTAGATACTATGAGAAGCTTGAATATATAAATGAAAAGTTACAAGGTATACAATGAGAAGATGACGAGAGATCAAAATCAAATAAATTCTCAAGTGATGCAAAGCCTAGATTAGTTGCATAGGTTTTATAACCCTAATTTGCACCGTACATGCTTACCTGGCATCATGCCATCTCAGATCCCTTCTTTTCCAAAGCACTGTTGAACAACTCTTTAAAAAACCTCTTTTATAAGGGTCCACGTGCCCTACTCCATACTGCACGCGTGTACACACTAGATGACCTAAAACAACCCACGTGGACCTACAAAAGCACAAAAAAATGAAAGTTGCCGACATAACACACAACTTTGGGTGAGTTAACTGAAACTCCTGGCCATGCATGAATGAGGGTTTGTCCAAATACCTAGCTTCTTCTAGCCTATAAAATAAGGGTTAGGGGTCACATTTGGAAGAGGAGAATAAGAGTAAAGAAACTCTGCCCAATTGCACATTCCCATTGTCCCAACCCTTTAGCCATCCTTGTGAAAAGAGAGATACAAAGCAAAGAAGTTGGAGGACATTTGAAGAGGAGCCTAGGATCAAGATTCGTAGAGCAGTGGCTGGTATCGACATTGTAAGTTGATTAATTAAAGTTAATAATAAAGAAACGCTTTTCCCGTCCCACTATATGAGTTCTTCATAGTTCAGTAAATACATGTTTGAATCTCTAACCCATTAGTCTATAGGTAAAATGCATGTGTAGTTTGTTGCTTGTTTTGTATGCATGTCAGCCTTGGGAGGAGAGCTACTAACAAGTGATCAAGTGTGAAGAAGGATTAACATCGAACATCCAGAACAAGGTATGCTGGTCTAACCATGTATTTGCTGAAAATAAATGGGGATTAGGTTTGGGGACGAAGGTAGAAAGTAGGTTTCTTTTGGTCATATCTGCATGCATAATATAACCCTATTTTCTAGTCCGTAGGGGGATTACCCAACACAACATAATTGTCGACCATACTGGGGAAGTCTTTAGGGTTCCTGGGAATATTTTTGGGTAGTTTTAAAAGACTGGTTTTCTTTCCTGGTTTTTGAAGTTTTTGCAAAGTCTGAGCTGACAGAGAGTCTGGTCTTCCATACCATCTATCTTTGTTATTTTCTTGACTGTGTTTTTTCGAGACCCACAGAGGTACACGCGGCCTGCATAAGGTCTTCACGCGTGTACCCGTGCCCTACTTTCTTACAACTTGCGTGTAAATGCTAGCTGAAGAAGTAACAATAGCGTGTAGATTCCATAAATTTTTTGAGGCAGTCATTCTCTTCCCTATCAGAATCAGTCATTCTCAGGGGTTTTCTGGAACTCTTTCTAAGTCTTGGTTGTTTGCATTCTCATCATAGATTGGTTTGTTTTACGAATATTTTTTCCTTACATTGTTTTCTTTTTCTATTAAAAAGAGTGTATAAGCCTTCAAGAGATCCTGGTTTTCAATATCAGTGGTATCTTCCTGGTTTGGATTGTCTGTTTTTAGTTGTTTCATAGTTTTAGAGATACATGCGGCCTATATAAGGCCAGCATGCCTGTACACGCCCTTTGGCTCTACACAGCTCGCATGCACACGCTTGCTGTTGGATTGTCAGTAGTGTGCTTGTGCAGGATAGTTTTTGTTGAGGGTAAGGCATTCATCCTTTCCCTTGACAAAAGTTATACCTCTCAGGTTTTTGAATCTCTATCCTATTAGTTAGTAGCTTAGGGTTGATCTTAGCCTTAGCTTGCTTTTTTCATTTAAAAGTTGTCATTAAAAATTTTTCTTTAGGGTTTTTAGACAAGTGTGAGAGTCCTTTTTTAAGTTGCTAGTGTGTGGTTTCTTGAAGTGATTCTTTGCGATCAACGATTAGGCCAGAAGTTTTTTCTTGGTTTTTGACTTGTTGGTATTTTTCTTTTTTGCTTTATCAACATTCAAATAAAAAAAAAATCTCTTTCATTTTCTTGTTTGGTTGAAAAGTGTGGTTTGCATTAGTAGCCAGGGAAAAGTCTTTTCTTTCTTAAGTTATTGATAGTTTACTTAGATTGTAAGTAGCTCATAGTCGAGTGAAATCCTTCTTTAAGTTTATTTATTCAAAATATCTTAGAAAATATAATTTTTTTTCTTTTGAAAAGTTGTTGAAAATTTGCTTTAAGTGAAGGTTTTTATTTCCATCTTTTTGTTCACTTTTAGTTTCATATTTCCAACATCATCAGTTTCACTTTCATACCCTTTGACATAATACAAGCCATAAAATTAAATCTAAATCTAAAATTTATTAGAAGTTTATGTTTGTAGGGTTAACCAACTAGTTCAGGATTAGGGCCTTGGATTAGGTTGGAGAGGAAACTCTTCAAGGCCATTAAAATCAAACATTGGAGCCTAAGTTAGGGAGTGTCCAAGTCCATTATTGTGAAAATTATCCAGGACCCCCCTCTAACATAGGGGATAAAAACGAGGTCACGTGCGGAAAGGTAGCAGATATAACCCCTCCAAAGCTGGACCAATCGTAGTGGAGAACACATATAGAGGACTTGTCTTGGGATTCCGTCGATTGCATTTGCCATAGAGCTTCGTGGGTCTCGAATCCATTCGAGGTCCTCAGTTGTCTTCTGGACCACTTTCTTTCGATACCATTGACAGGTTTCAGGCTCGATACCCTGCTCATTGTAGTCTACCCGACTTTCGACTGTACCCACCTGGTGACTGTTCGCGCGCTAGAAACCTAGTTGCCTATATTTTTTAGGGACATACACAGGTGACCGTGGGGGTATACCATGGTACCTAGGACAGACATTGGGCCACACTTTTCAGAGTATACCCGGAGGGTGCTTCCGTGTTCAAGTTTCACTTGCACCGGTAAGTTACTCTAGTGTTGGTTGTTGTAATTGTTCTTCCAATTAATTTAGTGTTTGTCTATCTTATCTGATAGAGACTTTTTTAGTGTGTGTTGTTTTTGAATGGTTAGACTACCCTAGTGTGTCTTTGATATTCTCACATAGTGGAGGATCATGAGCTCCGTCGGTCATGAAGGCTTCAAGGCCTATCACCAGTTACACTGAAGCCACCCTTGCCACCACTAAGGCGAAAGCTAGACCAACAAGGGTATTTTGAAGCAACTGGGTCACATGAAGTTGTGCCCGACCCACATCCGGAGGAATCAACTATCTTAGACTTTGAAGCGTAAGATCTTGGTCCACCTGAAACCTCCATAACTGATCTTTCAACACCCACTATCATATTGATTCATCCTTACGAGTGCCAGACAGTGTCGCACGCAACAATGGAAACAAATGTTGTTACTCCTGGGAATTCTTCAATTCCCACTACAGCTGTCACCACAGGAGAGTTTCCATATCCTAACCCACTATCACCGGTCCAAGCCACCATGGTCTCGACCGCTTCTACATTTTGCAGTGGTCCAATATCGTCTCTGGTGACGGCCACAACCCCTTTCACACCAAGTATGACATGCCCTCCATTCTCATATGGGATGCCTAGTTCAGGTACAAGTCCTGTACTTTCCTACTCCACTTCACAGACTTTAGGTGTAGGGGCAGGGAGCTCTAACACTCCTCTGCAAGGACACATGGGGGGCACTCCTGCTCCTTTTAATGCTTTCCCTTACAGGGGAGGTCATATACCTCCTTCGTCCCCTCCACTCGGTGGCTCGCATTAGCAATCCGCTGGGCCACCTGCACACCATAGTTTATTTGGAGTGGGGAGTCAAGGACCACCTCCACATAACATGTCGGTAGGTTCAACACTGTTTTCTTTGTTCGGTGCGTTTGGTAACAATGCCTTCTCATCATCTACGTTCCTGACTAGGGGCAATCTTGGTCTTGGACAATTTATTCCTATGCAGGGTACTATTCCTACACAGGGGGCACACCCAGGAACTTCTTCTGCAACAGGGCCTTGGAATTCTTAGCAGGGATCCGTTCCCTCGTCCAGAATGCCAATTTGGGGTAATTATTTCCACAATCAATGGAACCCCAGACAAAGTATTATGCCTATCCCCACAGGACCGACATGGGGCAACCCTTCCCAAAGTACTTCGAATGTAATGCATGCCCAACCATCTATGTCCTATTTTGGAAATCAATCGATGATGTCTCCTCACACGTAAAATCCATACGCTGGCCATGGCCATGGTTTTTACCAGAATCCGGGCCAGCAGCCGAACTTTTCCTGGCAACCTGGTGCCATTCAAACTCCAGGCCCCTTTTTCCCAGGTTATCACCAACAACCCAAACTACCTTTCCTGACAACTTTGGATTTTCCAGAATTGACAAGGTTGTTGAATGACCCTATCTGTCACAATCCGCGTTGGCCTCCTATGCCGACGAAGTTGCCTTTGGACATCCCAAAATTCAAATCCAAGCCTAACGAAGATCCAGGAGATCACGTGACTACCTTCCATCTTTGGTGCTCATCTAACTTGTTGAAAGATGACTCCGTACAGTTGCGATTGTTTCAACATACTCTCATTGGGAGTGCCACGAAATGGTACATTGATCTCAATCGCTCAAGATACTCTTCCTTTGGCGAACTGACGATGGCTTTCCTAAACCATTTCTAGTTACCTGTGAGATACGACGCTGGCACATAATTGCTGGCCAATTTCTCACAAACAAAAGTGGACCATATCTCTGATCACATTCGAGAATGGAGATGGAGAAAGAGTTTAATTAAGGTACCAATCCCACCAGCATTCCTGCTCAAGTGGTTTCTTAAGTCTTTGGTCCCACGGTTGTCCAAAGACATCGCGACGTTGGGAGTATTTTCCGAAGAAGATGCCATCATGAGAGCTCAACAACTTGAGATAATCTATTCTCAATCCGGTTTATTATATGAGATCTTGCCAGATGCACCACGCTCAATACTTGATAAAACCAGACATAGAGCTAGACCACATGCCGATGGTATTGTTGGTTCAACACAAACAAAGCTCGCTGAGCAAATAATGAATCAGTTGCAACAATTGTCTATACAACACACAATGGCCAACCAAACTACTGCTTTGGCTTCTCCCCCTACCAAAACGTGAGATGTACACACAGTGCAATCGACTAATCCAAAGGCCCCCCAGCAGCATGAAGGAAAGAAAAAACAACGAAAGAAGGGTAAGGGGGATAAGAAACCCACCGATAATGCTGGCGGGGGAAATACTGAGAAACAAAAGGTGAGGTATCCGTGCAACCTATGCGCGGAAGACCACCCGACCCACCTTTGTCCCTGGCTTGCAGAGGCCCAAAAGTTTGTGACCCAACAACAACCTACTGTGTTAACCAATCCATTCCAACATGGGAAAAATCTAACACAGGCCTCGGCAAGCACGGAAGGGGGCAACCAAGGACCCTCCCCGCTGTCGAACAACCCCACATCCACGAATGTATATATGGTGAAGAGTGATGCTTTTATATCGACTAGAGCGCATGACTATAGTAAACTAGGCACTTCTGAGAAGGGTAAAGAAGCTGAACTCCCATCTCTTCCTCTACAGATTGAGAAGACATTGGGTGAAACAATGACATGCATTCCCAAAGGTGCTTTCAAAAAAGATTCTCATAACCCAAATGCAAGGGCCACCCAGAACTACTCTGTGGTGGAAGATTTATCACAAACCCCTTGTGCAATGTCTGCTTTGGAGGTCCTCCAAAGCTACCCTTCCCAGAGGAAATCCTTGTTAATTGATTTAGGATCTACCGAGACTTGTAATTCGGGTACAATCATGCTGGATACAATCGACTTAAAACCTCATCTGCCTTACCACATAGTGTTTTAGATAGTAGTGGCGTATCCCATGAAAACTTTTACTCGGAATATTTTCTGCACAGTGGTTGATGAGGGCGCCTCGACATGCGTTATGTCATTGGCATGTTGGAAGGCCGTTGGCCAACCCGTTTTGTCTCCATCACCTACTCTCCTCATCGCTTTCGACGGTCGTTCGTTCTAACCACATGGTATCATTCCTTCTTTCCCCGTGCAGTTAGGAGGGAAGACCGTGTGTGTCGAGGTAGAAGTAGTCGATGATCCCCTCAACTATAACCTCTTGTTAGGAAGGAGTTGGACTTATGCCATGCAAGCTATGGTTGCTACAGTTTTTCGGGTCTTTTTGTTTCCACACGAGGGCCGGATAGTGACCATCAATCAATTGTCTTTCTCTAGAGCTGACCCTTCATTGGGGGCATCCACGGTCCCAATGATCGATAATCCTCAACCAGGTGTAGTCAACTTAGGGGTTGGTTTGTGCCCATCTTTTATGGGTACCTTCGATTACCCTCGCCCTCAAGGCGATATCAAGTTTATATCCAATCACCATAAGGTTGAGATTTTTCAATTTTCGTCATTTTGCATGACTTACTTCGACGATCCGTGGATACTTCCTTCCCCATTGACCATGATGGATGGGACAGGGCACCTAGGCATGTCCATGCTCTTGTCCGCAGCTTAAGTAGCATACTCTTTAGTCCAGCAAGCTTCAACCAACACTGATCCAACTCCTGCACAAGAGTTCGATCCACTTCTAGAGCCTATTTGGGCTCAGGGTTCTCTCACTCACACCGATTCATTAGACTTAGTCTTTCCCTCTGATGAAGCTATAATTGAGGCAATGACTAGTCCGTACAAACCCTGGGAAGATCTTCATCATAGATCATAGTTCCTCCCAGAGTTAAGCCGAATCGAAGCAGAATAATTCACCGTGACTATGACGAGAGATCGGTCTTGTCCTATTAATCCCTTAGCTACACATGAGGTTTATGCTGAGGGTAATATGGAAACTATCGTTGAAACCTTATCGATCAATATCTCCCGAAACCCTAGCATCGTGGAGAATGTCTTCATCGGAGCTGACTGCTCCCCCAGAGATATTCAAATCTACATCGATCTTTTTAAATAATTCCGCGACGTTTTTTCCTGGTCTTATGAGGAAATGCCAGGCATCGATCCAAAAATAGTTGAACATGAAATCACAACGTATCCAGATGCCAAGCCTGTTCGGAAGAAGCTTCATCCAGTTAACTCCAAGAAAGCAACAACCATTAATGTTGAGGTTGAGAAATTGCTAAAAGCCGGTTTTATCTATCCTATCCATTTGACCCAATGGGTGTCAAATCCCATACCAGTCAATAAAAAACAAGGCACGATTCATGTATGTATAGAATTACGTGATTTGAACAAGGCCTGTCCCAAAGATAATTTTCCCACACCATTCATCGACCAGATAATTGATGAATGTGCGGGTTGTGAGGCCTTCTCTTTCATGGTCAGTTTTTCGGGATATAATCAAATAAAAATCAAACCCGAGGACTAGCACAAAACAACATTCATCTGTCCATGGGGTACATTCACGTATCGTAAGATGCCTTTTGGTCTCAAGAATGCTGGAGCCACCTTTTAGCAGGCCATGCCTTTTGATTTCCATGACCTCAAGCATATAGTTGATGCTTATTTAGATGATTTAAAATCTCGATCTCGCAAGAGAACGAATCATCCCACAAACCTCTGAATTATCTTTGAGCGTTGTTGCTACTTTTGAATTCGCTTGAATCCAAACAAGTGAAACTTTTGCGTAACATCAAGACAATTTTTAGGTTTCATAGTGTTAACAACAAGGATAATGGTTGATCCTCTCAAGGTTGAGGCAATAATTCAGTTTCCCACCCCCACGCACAATCCTTTATCACTAACTACGTCGATATCAACAAGGGCTTTATGTGCCTACTTAAAAAAGACGTTTCTTTTTATTGGGATGATGCCGCTCAACGCTCTTTCGCCACATTGAAACATGCGTTCACAACGACCCCTCTACTCCGACCACCTAACTATAACAAGGATTTCTTATTATATCTGGCTGCAGCAGAGTCAACCATTGGCATGGTATTAGTTCACGAAGATGACTTGTTCTCAGAATATGTCATTTATTACCTGAGCCGAGGCCTTGTAGGACCAGAACTCAATTATTCTCATATCGAAAAACCTACGTTGGCAATAGTCCATGCTGTTCAACGGTTCCGTCATTATGTTCTTTTTTGCAAGACCACCATCATTGTTGTCGTGAATCCATTTTAGTACATGTTGACATGATGGGTAATAGGCAGAAAAATCAGTATATGGATAGTCATCCTCCAGGAGTTTGACTTAGATTTCGTTTCAGCGAAGTCCAAAAAGTCACCGGTCTTCGCAAAACTTATTTCAGAACTTTCGGTTGAGTCAGGTGATCTTGTGCCTGAAGAGTTGCCTATCAAAGGAGATATGTTTTTGATCACCTCTTCAGATCCCTGGTATGGAGATATACTTATATATCTCCAGACTTTGAAGTGCCCCACCACTGCTTCTCGTGATGAGCGTCGACGCATATGCCATCAGGCTAAGAATTATCTCATACTCGATGATACATTGTATCAGAGAGGTGTAGACTGCATCCTATGCCGATGTATCACTCATGAAGAAGCAGTTATCATGCTTAACGATTTCCATATCGGAGCTTGTGGTGGTCATTTGTCTGGGTTCGCAACAGCCCAAAAGATTCTACGAGCAGGTTACTTCTGGCCAACACTTATCAAAGATTGTATTGAATCGGTCAAGAAGTGCCACCCATGCCAAATATTCTCTCTGAAGATGAGGGCACATCCCGCTCCCATGTTTCTTGTCATCACAGTTGGTCCCTTCACCAAGTGGGGGATTGATTACACTACATGCAACCCTCCTTCAGCAAGGGGGCACCGCTATATCATCGTAGTTGTAGACTACTTCACAAAGTGGGTTGAAGCTATGCGAACGTTTAAAGATGATGGAGAGACTGTAGCTCTCTTTTTATTTAACCAGATAATAGCAAGGTTCGACATCCCAAGGGAGATTGTCACTGACCATGGAAGTCACTTTCAAAACTAGATGATGACTGAGTTAACGTCAAATCTTGGGTTACGATAGGAACATTCGTCACCCTATTATGCCCAAGCAAATGGTCAAGTGGTAGCTGTGAAAAAAACTCTTAAGACCATTCTACAATGAACGATCAACTCAACCAAGTCAAATTGGAATTTGATATTATACTCAACATTATGGGCTTACCGAACATCTGTTAAAACTGCAACTGGTTTCTCACCTTTCCAACTTGTTTACGGGCTGGAGGCAGTCTTTCCTATCGAATGTCAGATCCCGTCTCTAAAGTTGGTAGTACAGTTATTAACAGACACTTCTCCACTTGAAGAACGGTTAGTATACCTTGAGTAGCGCCGTGATGCGGCCCTGGCCAATGAGGCTCACAAACATAAGCTCAAGTGTCAGTATGATTGGTCTGTTCGTCCTCGGATTTTCTCTAAAGGCGACCTTGTCCTGGTCTATGACCAAGATAAGGACCCCCTGGGGGTAGGAAAATTCAAACCCATGTGGTTCAGACCTTTCATCATAAAAGAGGTTTTAAAAAAGGGTGCTTATCGTCTGGTTGACTTTGAAGGGAATGCTTTGGCGGAGCCTAGAAATGGGCTCTACCTCAAGAAGTATTACTCATAGGCAGGTCACTGTGGGTAACTTTTTGTAACATATGTATAGTCTTTGTATTATTACTTTTTAGTTTCTTTTAGTGTTATGGACATGTCGTTGATGTTATCTTACGTCACTGTGGTAGATGTCAAGTGATTTCAAGGTGTTCGTTGGGTATGCAGACGGTGCTAGTCGGCACACTTGGAGGCTTGCCTCCGCAGCTTGGGTAATCTTTACACCTCAAGGCCAGTTATTATCTTCTGGAGATATATTCTTAGGTGACACCACAAACAATGTCACTGAGTATAGTGCAGTTATTGAGTTTCTTTGTGACTCTTTACCATTTGGTATCTCTCATCTCCGGGTCTATCTTGACGCTCAGTTGGTTGTGTCTTAGTTAAACAGAGTATACCGGGTTCATGATCCAACTTTAAACCAACGATTCCTTAGGGTACGTCTCTTAGAACGAAACTTTGATTATATTACATATTTTCATGTTCCTAGGAGATTAAACCAAGTTACAGATACTTTAGCTAATCAAATTTAGATTGGCATCTTGCACACATATGAAAGAACATTCACATAAACATGTAAATACATTTTTTGCACACATGATCCATAAGACACAAAAGACAAAAAAAGAAACCATATATAATATCATAAAGTAACCAGAGTACATAGATGGACACAAGCGCCTCAAAAATATGACCAATAATGAGTCACGGGGCTTATGCCCTCAAAAAATATATACAAGTAGTGCTCGTGGCATGTAAAAATGTCTAGCTAAAGTCAGGGCCCTGTTATACTGATCCACAGCGTTGGCTAAATGCCAAAACAACCGGACCCACGTCCATGGTGCCCCCACTGCATGAGGCTGCATAGATGGTGGCAGGTCCTCAATATCTGCCATCGGGACCGTGCAAGTGAGTGCAGTAAAGTTCCGCTCGACTCGTCTCAATACCCTCTCAGCCTCCTTGGCTGGAGGATCTCCTGCTACTGCTGGTCCCCTTGCGACAGTACGTGCGGCCCCTAGCCGAGGACGACACCTATTCCTTGCATAGTCAGCGGGTCGCATTGGTCCCACATCTGCACACAACGAACACATGTTTGTCAAATACTCTGGTATAACAAAAAAAAATGATATATATAACAAAAACAACAAAAAAATTACATATGTTTAACAAAAAAAAACTACAAAGGTGGAGACTTACCCATCTCCCCTCGCTCCTACCCATCTCCCCTCGCTCCTCACTAGGAGGTACTGGTATCTCAGGGTCTCTCGAGAAATCAATCTCGGCATAGGGGTAATCCTCTATAATCGGGATCTGTCGTGAAAACCACGTGAAGAAGTCATCATCGAAGGACTCATTGGTCCTTCCACCACCCTATCACGACAGTAATACTGCCCATCTACACAAAGTAGGAAGAGAGGCCTGATGTCCTTATACCACTAGTCGAGGACTAAAACTCAGAACTCTCTCAAAAGAGAACGAGCACAGAATGGTCTCGAACCCAAAATTCCTCTGTGTCCGCAAATTACAATCTGTCAATTGCCTCTTCAGACACTCAAGCAATGTGGTACTCCAATAAAAAATTTGTGCATCTAAGCACTGGACCGCACAGTTCATCTGTGCACGGGACGCCTGATGTAGAGCCGCAGAACCAGTCATTCACCCAATAAGCAACACTATCGCTTGTAGCGATAAGTCAATGATCTTGCTTATAGGCACCTGCGAGCTCGAGCGGTCTGTATCATCCGCACAGTATAGAGCTATCAATTCCGCTATGTTATGCGGCCCCAAAGGAAAAGTCCAGAAGTTGACTGGTTCCCCTCTCCAAGAAAGGCCAGTCAAAAAATAAATGTCCTCGATTGTGGGCACCAGTGACTACCCCTCTAACATGAATGCCTCTGCATCCGGATGCCAGTATTCAACCAAGGCATTCAGTAGCCTAGGTTGTGCCCGCATAAAAGGACATAGGAAAAAGTTGAGTAACTCACATTGCATCAAAGTAGCCATAGAATTGGGGTCTTCCTCAACCAACTCACTAACCTCTTCATGCTCTCTTTCTCTCCAGTGGACATACATCCTGCAAAAAACCAAGGTTCAGGAGAGTTAACCCTTGTTTTTTAAGCCTTTTCATACAATAAGGGGGTCCACGCGAGCTGTAATAGTGACAGTCGCATGTACACGCATGTAGAGTTTACTCTGCCTGAATGTACACGCGGCCTGTCCTGAGACAACCCGCGTGGACCTAGGGCCGACCTTTTAAAGGTCGATGCCCCCCTAAAAAATAAAACCCAATGCAAAAATAAAGACTTAAAATGCAAGTTAAGAGAGTTTGTACTTACTTGGTCCAGACAGAAGTTCGTTTCATCCACTGTAGCTCCCGGAATCACCACTTTTATCAAAGGGGGTCTTTTGGCTCCAGAGTCAATTTCCAAATCAGCAATAGTGATAATGAGCTGCCAGCTTCTATTTATAGACTTTTTGGCCTCTTTTTGTCACTTTTTTGGCCTCCCTTATCATTTTATTTATACCAAAAACCATTTAGAGTGATTCAGGAGTTGCATGGGAGGGATATGATCGGGTATTGGGACAATTTTTGGAGTTTTGGGTAATTTTCGACGGTGCGTGAATTTTTTTTTCCGAGGATCAACTTGAGCATATAGGTTAGGTTTCTACCCTAACTTTTGTATCTCATTGTCTTTTTCCTTTTCCATAGGATCGATCCCATCAGGTTGTGACACAAAACCATAATAACTTCTTTAGAAGTGTCACGACTTGGTGGTAGAGCTTACTGGAACATGGATGCCCTAGGTAGATCCTGGTTGCATTATGGTATCTATGCTGTCTTTAATCATTGTAGGCTCGGGAGTCCTTGTAGTTATTCCTGATTACAAGTTTGAGCCTCATTTGCATGATTCCTGTTCGCTCTTGACCTCACCCTCAGGACTCCCAAAAGATATAACAGGTCTTCTTTTAAGCCCTTTTCAGACCCTCTAAACATGAAAAGATTGCCGAGCAATCTTGTGGCCTTTCACACTCGTTAAACTGGAATTTGAAGTCACATCTGTTCGACGGTAGTTTACCCCTTTTTCGGTTCGGACGGTTAACTATACGAACAAATGTATATTCTATGGAACTTCAGTTTTTTAGAAGAGTAATCTCAGGTATAATTTTATCCCTTTTTCGGGCCCGAGGGACCAAACTTATGAAAAAGGAACCCCCACGAAGTCCATAGTTAAGCTCTTTTCAGACTCCCTAAAATTGAAAATATTGTCGAGTGATCTTATTCTTTCACACTCGTTAAACTGGTCCAGAAGAACATTCCTGATGGAGTCCATAGTTAAGCTTTTTTTAGACTCCTTAAAAATGAAAAAATGGCTAAGTGATCTTGTCCTTATCACACTCGTTAAAATGGTTTTGAATAGACGTCTTGTCGGTGCTAGTTTACCCCTTTTTCGAACCGACTAGACTATATTCGAAAAAGGTACCCCAATGGAGTCTCCTTTTATGTTTTTTCAGACTCTCTAAATATGAAAAACCACCGAGCTTACCTTCTTTGGGTTTGTTAAACTTACATCAAAGGATGTTACCATTGTGTGTTTTGTTAACCGTGTTTGCATACCTTATACACTAGACTTGTAGCAGTTTGCTTCTGCGTCTTAACACCCTTGGCCCCCGGAGGATTTTTCCTG
>JZKD02S1958070.1:437453-450608 GCA_000966675.3 Picea glauca
AACTAGATTATGTGGTCCATTTGATATATTGGACAAAATAGGGTCAATTGTGTACATGCTTGCATTTCCTGCTTCCATGAAAGTGCATAATGTATTTCATGTCTCTTTTTTGAAAAAGTATGTACATGATCCTAACCATGTTATTGATTGGAATTTGATTCAGGTGGAACCATAGGGAGACTTTCATGTCTAGAAGGTGGACATATTGGACATAAAAGTCAAAATTCTCTGGAATCGAGTCATATAACTAGTAAAAGTTTAGTGGACATGCCATGGTCCTGAAGATTCTACTTGGGAGCATGAAGATTCTATGCAGGAAGAGTAGCCGTGACTTTTAAATAATTTTGAAATTTTGATTTCTATTTTTGTATATGCACTGAGGACAATGACAAAATAAGGGGGATGAGAATTTAATACCATAGTTTTGAATCCTCATATTAAATAATGTGTTTTGTACATATGATACTTAGGCTGGTATTTTTAGGCCAGAGTGCCTGTAAAGTTAAAAGAGGCTAGAGTTCCTTGGGAATGTAATACTTTGATTACTACAAACAATAAAATACATCATTGGCTGCTAGACGAACAAGGATGGAGTTATAGGGGGCTATGATTCCACAAAAGAGGGGCATAAAAGGGATAAGACCTTATATTATATTTATATTTACCCATATTGTAATTTTAGGGTAGAGAAAGAAGTGGTTACATGAGCTTCTCGGGGAAGAGGACATGTGGATCTTGATTTCCAAGAAAATATATAAACCTCTCCATTGATATGATTTAGGGGTTCATTGGTTCTTCCTCGTTCATTGTTGTTCATTATCGAACACTTCATTCTAGTTCTTGGGGGGGAACATGAGAATGAGCTATAGAGGAATGAAGCCATTGTTGATGGATGTAGAAAGTTGTTGGTGTATTCCAAACATAGAGTAATGTATGTATGCTTGAGAGGAATTGGCATGAATCAGACTTGATCATAGCTATGAGTCCTAAGAGTCCCAACATGGAGATTCTTTTCCAGAAGCAATGGATCCCTAGAAGGATATGTATATCTTGAGGGACTACGCGGCAGATAAGGAGGTCCATGCTCTTGGGTTGTGCACATTAGAAAGAAGAGGGCTGGTGTACTTTGGATTGTTGTGTGTGCTAAGAAACTTGTGAGCTTGAGTGTTGAGTGGTTTTGGAAGTTGAGTGTCAACTTGGAACCTGTCCTTGTGGATTCACAGCCTTGGCTTGGGGGTGACCTGCTATGAGACTTGGACCATCAATGTCTATGGTTGAGAGAACATCCTTGGTATACAACCAATTGGTTATTGTTATCTTTAATATAAGTGCTTCCTCTATTATATGGTTTCTCTGTTTATATCTGTAATTCTGATGTGTACTAATTATCATTTCTAATATTTTCATATCCAATGTATTTTATTGCTAGATATAATTGTGCATGGAACGATAAATCTTCTTTAAGGTTTCATATTGATTCTGGTTAAATGGATGTTATGATATCTTATCTCCTGCATGCATTGTTGAATTAATTTTATTATCAGAGAATGATATCAATATTGGAGAGGAGTCTTGTTACTTAGATACCCGGCCTATTGGTGGTCGTGTGCCTCTCTATCGACAATAAATTAATTCTCATAGGGTTTACCGGTGACAACCTTGTCACAAGTTCAAGAGAATATAGGAGTTCCAAGAATCCGTAAGTCTTTTGTGTGATAGTTAGAAAAATAAAGAACTCTTTTGTTTTGGAGTCACATTCTCCCGAGGGCCTGCCTATCCCATGGTGTGTGAAATATTGGTATTTGAGTGTTCTTGGAGAAAGGCCCAGAATAAAAAGTGTATTGTGCATGTGAACATATTGCGATTATTGAAATTTCATAATGAAAAACATGGATGATATGATATGAGAATATGCAATTAGGATATATTCAAGTGAATATGGAATGGTTAAAATAGATAATAATGACATATATATGTATATGTATGTGTGTGTACACACACACACACACACACACACACACACATGCTTCATTTTCTATATTTGTGAATGTAAATAGTGTAGTGCTGAGAGGGGAACTATATATGGTATTAGAACATGGTTACAACACTAGTAGGGCCTAATGATCCCACATAATTGTTGTTAAACTTATTACTGTATAATGAATTTGTGTAAAATATTATTTGCATGTGATATGTATTGGGACCAACAAGGTATGGTCTAGAGGAAAGACTGACTATCCACATATTTTTACCCCTATAATAGAGTAGAGTGCACATAAGAAGTCAATAAAATACATGTGTGTGTGTGTGTGTGTGTGTTGAATTATATATATTTACTATATATGTATATTATGTCCCTATTCAGGTATGAAACCTTAAGGAAGTATTCCATGTTGCCAAAATATGTCATTGCAATAAGGGCTATGTATGGTCTAATGAAGGAAGCATGGATTTTTTATATTATACCTTATGATATGAAATATATCCTTATATACATTGTCATCTACCTTATATTTATTGAGTAGAAAATGAAATCCATTAACTTGTAGGTGTAAGTTTTAGGACCTTTATAAGTGAAACAATGCATGTAGAATTTTAATGAAATGGATCACAATTACACACACAAAAATCTTAGGCTACAACTAACACTTCGTAAATGATTTCCTAGTCTACCTATAAAGAATATAACACACATCCAACAATAGAGTCCACTCTATTGATAGATCCTATTATGATGGTTTAAAATATTGCAACTTATAAATCCTTTGAGGTATCAAATATCTATTAACCTTATAAATTATCAATAATATGAATAATCAACTATGTCATGTGTAAGAAACAAAATACTTTGGAAAATATATTAAGAAGAGAAAATTGAAGACTATAATAGAAGTACAAAAAATGAGCATATAGGTATGCATCATGAACATTATACCAGTGTTCATCTTAAGTGGAAAAATGGTATCAAGAATGTTACAAAATAGTACCATTTACTTGGTTCAAATCAAGACTAGATATGCATTAGGTCATGTTCTATATAACTTAATTGAAATAATTTATTGAGATAATTTGATTACACACACATTTAGTCAATTATTGTTATTTATCTTTGGATAATATTGAGAATAGCCACATACATCAATTCTTATATTTCATTTATTTAAAAAAAATGTATAGAATCGATTGTAGAATAACTTCCTAGACTAAATGTCAGCAAGTATCTACATCATGATAAAAGGAATCAACTAGAAAAGAGAATCCATGTTTCCTTAGAACCCAATAATATCATACATGAAAACATGGATTTCTTATAATCTTATGATTTCATCTCTACCCAAGATGTCCTTTATCTTGTCTCTAGGGTCCCACACCAAATGGTTTCCAACCATGTCATAAATCAATACCACTTCCTTATAGAACCAATATGTATGATGTTTAGGAAAGGATATAATCAACCATATCAATTAAATTTGGGAATATGTATTTCAAGCACATACACTTTTTCCATAGACCTTGTTTTGTGATAAGGCGCAAAGTCCCATTCATAGCTAAAGGTTTGTAGAAGAGATAAAAGTCCTTCAAAACCCAACCTCTATCAAAATTTGGATGCAAGGTAGTGTCCCACTTAATGAGGGGAATGATATTGCTATCCTTATTACCATACCACAATAAATAGAGGCATACTTTCCTTATCATTTTTATCATCATTTTGGGGACATAAGATAAAGAGAGATGGATTCCAACAAATTCTTGATGAGAACCAGTCTTCACACCATAGAGATATGTCTATTACACCAAAGGTAAAATATTATTATTAGTTTGTCAAATAGTTGTTTCCAATCCTATAAGTGGCAATCATTTTCCTTAAACATAAAACCAAGGAATTTTATATTCTCATTAATATATCCCTAGGTGAATGGGGGGACTTTAAGGATCATGTACCATATGGATTGGGTGCCATGGATAAAGTAGATGGAATATTTTATGAGGTTTATCTCCATACCCATGGAGGAGGAGAGAATTTTCAAGATTTTGTCCAAACATTTTTCCTCATATACCATGGGTTTCCCAAAAACAAGAATTATGTCAACAAAAAGGATTTGAGAGATATGGAGGGTGCTTGAAAATTTGACTCCCTTTAGGGTACCCAATCAACATTTTGTTTGATATATTTTCTAAGGTCTTCTCCTATGAGTAGGAAGAGAAGGGGGGAGAGAGTGGAGTCTTGGTGACGACCTTTAGAAGCAAAAAAAAAAAGGTGAGTTTTAACCATTTCAATATGGAAAAGGAGATATATTGTTAATATTATTTTATGTGATTTATGAAAGGAGTGAAGAAACCAACTTGGGCAAGGGAATACCTAAGGAATAACTAATTAAATCTATCAAAATCCATTGTGAGATTGATATTTAGCATGAAGGTTGCTATGGACTTGGTTTTAATGGTGTGCATGACCTCTTGGGTTATATCTATGGCATCAAGGATGTTATGACAATCTAAGAAACTAATCTCTCTAGGGTATATGTGACTTGAGAGAATAGGATTGAGGAAAACACCAATGATCTTGGAAATAACCTTATATACATAGTTGCAGAGAAATACATGTATATGATGTTCAAAACTAAAGGGGTTTTCATCCTTTGACATGTTTTCAATGCAATGTTTATTGAAGGGGGTGGATTTCACTTGAGGAATTTCATTCCTCCATCATAACTAGGAAGTATGGGGATAATAGGTCCCAAAAATCAAACACAAAACATGGTGTTCTATTTATCTGGGCCTGGGGATTTCCCTTTTTGAAAGGACTTCAATACTTTGAGAAGTTCCTCCATGGAGAAAAGTCTCATGAGTGCAGCCTTTTGAGCCTCATCCAACCATACCTCAAAGAAGGAAGTTGAGGCCATAATGTCTCTTATGTTTTCTCTTAATGGTTTGGTATACACTTATTTGTAATCATGAACTGTAGAATTCACAATTGAGTCAAAATCCACACAATCTACTATGGTTTTGTCTTTGGCCTTCCATACTGTGTGGATGGTTTTGTGTGACATTTCCCGTTAGTGAAAAAAATTGTATTGACATCCCCTTCTATAAGTTAAGCAACCCAACTCTTCATACACCACTTTACTTCCTACCAAGTTATAAACCTTACCTTTTAAATCTTCAAGGAGACAATTTCCTTCAAAGTATCCTCCTAAAACCCTCTATTGTAAATGCCCCTTGAAGCTATGCAATTTTCTATTCCATAGTATGAAGTGTTTGGTTATCTTGTTTGGAAAGTAACTATGGGGCACCCCTTTGTGATAAACTCTGCATGTATGAGATTTATCTAAAGGGATATCATAATAGGATCCTCACTCTCACTTGGATGATCCCTCTATTTTCTTAGATTAGGGTTGTGTATTCTCCATATGTTAGCTAATGTAATTTAAACTTGAAGGGAGAAGGAGGGTTTTGACCACCTAAGGTGAGCTATAATTTGATTGGGATATGTAAGAGTTGATCTTCATTAGAAATGACTCTTATACAAGGAATTGATCAAGGCATTTTGATATACCTTAGGGTCCAAACTACTTATTAAATCAAGTGAGTTCCACATGGACTAGATCAACATCCACCAAAATGTGTTAGTCCATGTTTATATTTAGGAATAATTTAACTAAGGGGATAGGGAAGGATTGGGTCCCCCATGCTTTGGAGAAATGGAAAGTGAAGTTTAGGTCACCTCCAAAAATAAGGTGGGGTGGGATTAAGATGCCATAATAAAAAAAGTCAGATCATTTTTTTTCCTATTATGGGTGGAACCATAAACATTGATAAAATCAACTTTGTAATTTAGGGTAGGGGAAAAAGAGAAGTTGAAATGTGGTTTTGGGAACATATTGAAGTATGAAGAATCACATTGATCTGAAACTGGGGTGACATTGATACCAAACTTATTCTGGTTCTAGTCCACTTAATTAAGGTCATATTTGCAATTGTAGATCTATTGAACTTGAATGGATCAAAGGTGAAAATATGTATTTATGAAGGCTTGAATCCAAAATGAATATTAACTTGGAGAATGTGTTTTTAGTCTGATAATCCATTACTTAATGCATTTAATAATCATAATTGCGGAAAAAAAAATATGCATAAGAAAACATGAGACAAGATATCACCAAGTTGTTAATAGAGTTCACTAGAACCTTCTGGCTACGTCTCCGAGATCATAAAATCGATGAACCACTTCATTCTCTTCTTCAAATATACTCTCCTTTATAATGGAAAGGGTTGAATTACCACATCAACAAGTGGCAGTAGAATTCTCACAACATGTGGCAGTATCGAAGAGATTCTATCATGCACAATGCAAAGAGATAGATTCTCACAAGCATGTGGCCATGCCTCTCCTACAAAGAGACAACCTCCTCTGATAGTACAACACTAGATCTCTCACAATCATGTGGAAATGTCTCTCCTACAAAGAGATGATCTTCTCTGAAAAAGGATGATCTCTCACAAGCATGTGACATAAAAACTGATTCTCTCATCAGCTCCATAAAGGGACCTCTCAGGAGGTGATCCACTAGGGGATGAAACCCAAAGCTCACATAAGGAGTTTATATAGTTTTCCTTAGCTCCATAATTCAATGAGACAAGATCCAAAAATTTAGGATCTAATAACCACTCAAGGAAAAAAATTAAAAAGCATCTTAGCCAACCCATGAGACCCTTAACTTCCTCCATGAGACTAGGAAACCACTTGTAATAAAGTGAGGAAGAGTCCAAACCAGCTCATGCGACCCTTAACTTCCTCCTTGAGACTAAGAAACCAATTTCCCCTTAAAATTAGGAAACTAATTTGTGAGTTGGATTCTCAAAACTAATTTCATTTTTTACAATTAAATGAATAATATGTGAGATTATCAATCTCACTTCAAGCATTAATCATTTTTCCAATGTGCATGACTAATACATGTGTTTCTCAGAATCATTTTAAGTATTAATCATTTTTACAATTTAATAAATTCATTCATGAGCATTAATTATTCTTTTCCACTTATTATAAAACTTTTTAATGATTTATCCTATGGTGTGAAAAGTAGAAATTTTCCACGTGGAGATCTTCCTGGATCAAACCTCCCCACAAAAAACACTTTTGTTCCTCCAAAAGTATAGAGATAAATTGTAACTTGATTATCTGTAATCAACTTTTAGGAAGAGTCTTACACTCGAGGATGCACTTCCCCGCTCCTTGATATGCATAACAAATGTTTCTGAAAGGCCACACCCATCTTCTTCTTCAACTTTGTACTTCAGAATGAGGATGTCGATGCCAACACTTTCACCAATGAAAATATGCAATTGATTCCCTGATCTGCATACAAATTTCTTTGAAAGGTTGCACCCTTTTTCTCCTTCACCTTTGTACTTTGGAATGAGGATGTCGATGCCAAGACTTGCACCAATGAAAATCCATAGTTGATAATACATGGATTAAAACTTTTCGAAGTAGTACCATACTTGCCAAGAGTTTATGAAACACTCATGGACAAATTTACATTGATTTCTAGAACAAGCCTAGGAGAAACAATGCCTCTCACTCAATAGTGGCTACAAGACCCATTAAAAATGTTTAAAAAACAAGCCTAGGCAAAGCAATGCCTCTCAATCAACGATGGCTAAAATACCCATTACAATGTTGCCAAAATAGGCCTAGAAAAAACAATGCCTCTCACTCAATGGTGACTACAAGACCCATTACAATATTGACAAAATAGGCCTAGGAAAAACAATGCCTCTCACACATAAGTGACTACAAATGCTTTACAATGTTTCATGACATCTTCCATCTTCACATTTTATGGAAACATTACGTGCCAAAAACATGCACTAATGGGAAAAATATATGGTTTTAAAAACCCCCATTACAAACATGTGCAACATAATAAATAATGAAAATTATCATCATCATCATACTCATCTTGCAATTCTGAGACTTTTGACTATAAACATGACCACTTTATGAGAAAGTGTCAAAATGGCCTTATCGACACTACAACACCTTGGTTTGCATGTAAAGGATCAAACAATCAATTTCTTACAATAATTCAGATCTTGTTGCCTTGTTGCAGCACTCAAAGATCACCAGAATCTGCAATATACATTCATCCACTTGCAATTTTAAAAAATAGGCAAAATCATAAATGCATGAAACTTACATCGGTTTTTGTGCCAAGGTGCTCAAAACATTGCTCAAATATTGGCATGCACATCACCAACAGGTCCATCTCATCATTCTATAAATTTTGACTGTAAACTCGACCTGTTTTGAAAAGTGAAACTTTTCCTTGAAAAACATGCCATGCATTAATGGAAAATGTGGGCTTCTTCCATGAGCCCCAAAATCTGTTGCCTGGATACAAATTCTTACTGCACCAATGGATTTGTGGAGAAAAAGCATGCAAATATGACTATAATTTCATACAATTTTTTCAATATCACTTTTGGACCCCCTGCCTTAAAATGCATGCCAAAGCATTAATGACAAAATTGGGCTTCTGCCATGAGCCTTGAAATCCACTACTTAGATCCAAATTGTAACTGCACCAGTGGATTCATGGTGAAACATTATTAAAAAATGATTGTACTTTCGTCCAATTTTTCCCCCGTGACTTTTGGACCCCTTTGGGATCTTTGCCTCAAAATGCCTGCCAAACAGGGCCATACAACAACAATAAATGTGCCTCAATTTTTTTTTCTATACTTGGGAAAATTTGAGCTGCCATGTGGCACCTAGTCATTCTGTCGATGTCACTACCACATAGGCGAGTGTATTTCCATGTCAACATGGCATCATCATTTGTACAACCACGTCATCTGTTGACATCATCATCTGTACTGCCACATCATCTAATGATGTTATCATTCATACTGCCACATCATCTATTGACATCATCATATTTACTTCCACGCCATCTATTGATGTCATCATTTGTACTTCCACATGCCGTTCGTATGATGACCACGCGACACATTTTTGTTGGTCCACATGGACCCCTGAAAGTGCCAAAAAAAGGTAACACATGGTATATTGTGGTGCTACCACATCAACCTGCTGACATCATGCTGGCGTTAATAATACACATGTCGCTTTGTAGTGCTGCCAACTCAACATGTTGACGTCAACACTGTACAGATTTCACTAGTTTCACCCATTTTTTGAAAACTTCAGATGGCCATAAATTTTTCACTGTAACTTCATTTGATGCATCGTTTTCACCCTTGGAAAGGTATCAACAAGATATTTGACATGGTGGTGGTTTGGTTGAATTCTGGGCACCTTTATTTTTGAGTTATTTTGGAGCCCCATGGCTCATCCAGGCTACCCATTTCCTATTTTTTTTGATTAATAGGCCTTCTTTGTTGTCCTTCTGATTTAGGGATCTACCAACATGCTCCTCTTACTCTCCGACTACCTTCATATCTTGTTTGTCCTTCTTTGGACCAAGTTCGGGATGGAGCTTCCAACATTTATTGATCCAATGTCCTCGTATACAATAGTGAGTGCAATATTTGTGTGACTTCATGTCCTTCTCACCTTCACCATAACCAAATATTCCAAACCAAGACCTTATTTCAACCTCTAGTGGTTGAATGATACCTTGGCCATTTATACCAACACCTCCTCCTTTATACCCCATCTTCGCTAGCAACTTCAAGCCAATTCCCTTGGTGTGATGTTCAAAGACTCCAAAAGAAGCATCAACATTAATGAGGGAAGGAACTGAACATGGAGAATCCCTTACCTCCATTCTTGTCTGTGACACTTGGTCATCTTCCTGAAGTGTGGCCAACTGCTCCTTTTGGTTGGATGAAGTTGTAGACGAGGCTTCTAGGAAATCACCTTGTCTCCCTGGTGTTTGAAGATAATCCTATATCATCTCACAATATGTGCAACTATCAACATCATCATGACATGAACCATAAATAGTATACCTTCCACAACCATAATATGGACTCTTTGCTGCCTCTGTTGTGGAGCATTCTCCAACTTTCTCCTCCATAGCTTGTAGCTACAACCATAGTTTTCTCTTTTCTTCATCAGACTCTTGAAGTAACCTCCTCAATTAAACATTCTCTTCTTGGATAGTCTAGTTGTTTTCTTCAAGCTCACGAAGCCATGCATTCTTCGATGTTTTTCCCATCTTATCTTCAACACCTGTAATTCATGTCAATCCTGCTATGATACCACTTGATATGAAACCAAGGTGACATTGATACCAAACTTATTCTAGTTCTAGGCCACTTAATTAAGGTGAGATTTACAATTATGGATCTATTGAAATTGATTGCATCAAAGGTGAAAATATGTATTTATGAAATCTTGAATCCGAATTGAATATTAACTTGGTGAATGTGTTGTTAGTCTCATAACCCATTACTTAATGCATTTAATAATCATAATTGCAGAAAAAAAATAATGCATAAGAAAACATGAGACAAGAGATCACCAAGTTGTTAATAGAGTTCACTAGAACCTTCTGGCTACGTCTCCAAGCTCATAAAATCCACGAATTGCTTCATTCTCTTCTTCAAAGATACTCTCCTTTACAATGCAAAGGGTTGAATTCCCACATCAACAAGTGGCAGTAGAATTCCCACAAAAGGTGGCAGTATCGAAGAGATTCTCTCATGCACAATGAAACGAGCTAGATTCTCACAAGAATGTGGCCATGTATCTCCTACAAAGAGACGATTTCCTCTGACAGTGCAAGACTATATCTCTCACAATCATGTGGCAATGTCTCTCCTACAAACAAACAATCTTCTTTGACAAAGGCTGATCTCTCACAAGCATGTGGCATAAAAATGGACTCTCTCATCAGTTCCATAAAGGGACCCCTCAAGGGGTGATCCACCAAGGGATGAAACCCAAAGCTCACAAAAGGATTTTATATAGTTTTTCTTAGCTCCATAATTCAAGGAGACAAGATCCACAAATTTAGGATCTAATAACCACTCAAGGACAAAAATGAGAAAGCATCTCAACCAACCCATGAGACCCTTAACTTCCTTCTTGAGACTAGGAAATCACTTGTAATAAATTGAGGAAGAGTCCAAACCAACTCATGATACCCTTAACTTCCTTCTTGAGACTAGGAAACCAATTTCCCCTTAAAATTAGGAAACTAATTTGTGAGTTGGATTCTCAAAACTAATTTCCATTTTTACAATTAAATGAATAATACATGAGATTCTCAAACTCACTTCAAGCATTAATCATTTTTCCAATGTGCATGACTAGTACATGAGTTTCTCATACTCATTTTAAGTATTAATCATTTTTACAATTCAATTAATTAATTCATGAGCATTAATTATTCTTTTCCACCTATTATCAAACTTTTTAATGATTTATCCCATGGTGTGTAAAGTAGGAATTTTCCATGTGGAGATCCTCCCGAATCACATAGAGGGGAGCTAACAATGAACAATACCACCAAAATTCCTTGAAGAGTTCTCTGTGAAAAAAGTCTAATCAAGGAGACACTTTTTCAGATACTTTTTTTCTTCCTAAGTTGTGCATGTTGTCTATTGTAGAAGTAGCATAGAGGGTTTGTGCTTGAAAATAATCCTTTTTAAGGATCAATGTTTAGAGGTCATCCCTAAACCTATCAAATTGAAGGACAACATAATACTTTTGGAACCTTCTTGAGGGTTTCTTTGCTAAGGGCCCCAATTATAGTTAGTTTCATTCTGGATGAAACCTTTATTTCGACTTCCTACTTGGCATGTGTGAGATGTGTCTTCCTACTCTTATAACATGAGAGTGCTTGTTGCCACTAGTTCTATACCACTAGAATGTGAAAAATATTTATTTTCCTTGGATCAAGTGTGATATTTTATTGATGTGGAGGGTGAGGATATGAGATCACATTGAACACTATTAATCGAAGCATAAGGAAGAGAATCCACCTCCATTGTTTCATCTTCAACCGTAATATAATGAGGGTTTTCATTAATTTCAATTTATAATTTCTTGCGAACTAGTTGATTGCAGTATTGGTGGAGGGGGACAAATTGAGGCTTACACTCTTGGATTCTATTAACCATATTTCTAGTGTTGAGATCCATTCTTGTAGCTACACATTTATCTTTATTGTTGTTTCATCAACTGAGTGGTTGGTTTATGTTAGGTATTTCATTCCTTTTCCTTCATTTAATATCTTCCTCTTTCCCTTGCCATGATTATTAAGAGTCTTAGCCCCAAGGTGAAAAGGGATATTTACCAAATGCATTCCTTTTACAAGTTTTGAGTGCTTATTATAGGGGAACTTTATTTTAGAATTTCCATGGGATAAAAAATAGGTGCACTAAAAGGGCACATTATTGTAATATAGATCCTGCATGAATTGGTTCTCCCCACCTTTAATAATTATAATACTAGGAAGACCTTAGAAATATCCATTTCAACTCAAATGCTTTCCATTGAGGTGATTTTATTATTCATTACCTCAAGGTTACTCTTGAGGTATGTTCCCAAGGAGTTCCGTATGATTTTGAAAATTTGGGGCTCCCAGGATTTGATGACAAGGTAGAGAAGTTTTACCCATAGTGCCATGTAGTGGATTCACACTTGGATCAAGTCAAACCCTACATTCCTTCTGAAAACAATAGGTGTTGCATTCCCCTAGAATCATGGGACTCATAGAGATATTTTCAATGGTCCTCAACTAAATTAAAGACAAAAAATATTATGATCCCTTGTCCCCCATGTGAATCAAGGAAAATTTTAAGGATCTATTCTTATCTTAAAGTTTATAAACCTTGGTGAATCTTACTAATTCTTGAAATACCACCATAAAATGTCTAGTGATAATTTTGAAAAAATATTTAAACTTCTAAAGATTTTATATAGTTTCTAGAAACAATTGGTGATTTTTTAGTAAAATACTTATATCATATAGAATTTGGGTGAAGAATTTTAGAAAAAATGGAAATTGGTAAATATTTTTTTGGAAAACAAAACATGGGAAATTATCCCATGGGTGAAATGTAGTGCCTAAAATTTTCCTTGATGTGAACATTTGGTGTGTATCCAAAGATGTTCTCCCAAGTCCATTTTTCCCATTTCACTATTTCAGGTTCTTGAAATCTTTAGGCATAAAA
>JZKD02S1958070.1:450658-479109 GCA_000966675.3 Picea glauca
AAATTTGTTTAAAATAAAAAATGATACATCTCATTAATAGTGGCTTGTTCGGTAGGTGAAAGTGATGTGTTATTATCCTTCTCATTAAGGTTGAAGTCCCTCCATTGATATGTTTCTCATTCTCATGTTTATGCTAGTACATGAAAAAAGTGGGTATGATTAGGTGTAAGCCTTGAGAAACTTTAATGGAATAAATACCCACTATTTGTGGCCTCTTATCCTAAGGGTGATTTATTTAGTATGGTGAGACATTTATGCCCCTTGAATATCTCATGTATAACCATTTCCACTTTCTTGTGTTTACCATATAATCCTTTTTTCAAAAGAAAATTATATATCCCATTAAAAGAGAGAGAAATCCACCATTAGAGAATGATCAAAGATGCCCCTCCACAAGAGTGACGGATCAAAGTAAATATAACTGGAGCTTCAAGAGGTAATATTCAATAAATAAGATTGGAGGGGTTGCTAGAGATCACTAGGGATATGTCATAAAGTTTTACCACCAATTTATATGTAGTGGAATGTATAACAAATCATAATGCCAAGCAATGATATCAATAATAATAGAAATCTAGTAAGATGAATACTAAAAGAGTGATATTCAAGGGTGATTCAAAGATTATATATATATATATATAGATTAAGAAAATAACCATGTTAATTGGGATATGAAGAGAAACTTTAATTAGTGCAAGGAAGCATTGTTAGAATTCAAAGTTATCAAATTTACATGTGTGTAGGATATTTGAACAAATATCATATCAAATGGAAAACACGGCCATTACTCTTCATGAAAATAGGGTATCGGAAGTTATAGGGCCACTATTGGAGAAAATATAAGGGTGTAAGTTGAGTTTATCAAATATCCTCTATGGTAATATGAGGCTTAGTCATCCCAATCACAATATTGAGGGAGAGCCACCATCCTCCCCGTTTTACGTGAATTCACTCCCATAAGGGGCATGGATAAAATTATATCTTTTTATATTGATAATGTCTACTCAAAGATCATCCCAATAAGGAGTTATTTTCTTTTCCCTTCCCTAATGAGGAAGATGGTGGGGAGGTTATGCCACCCTCCTTCCCACTCATGCTTACATGCATATTTCCATAACATACAAGGGTCATTATCATAGAGCCAAAGCTAGTAGGAAGCACCAGAGAAAGATTTGGGTGTACCCTTCTATCACAGGGAAGGAGATTTTGAAACCTCTCTCAACAAATAGATCCATCACATATCATTGTGAAGAAGACTTCTCTATTTGGAATGAAGCTTTCCAAAATATTGACATATGGATAACATGTAATAATCCCAAGCATTTCCCTAAGAAAGATATGAAAGACAGGGAGCCTCTACCACACCCTTATGATAATAAGGAATGGATAAATAACTTCATAACCCAACATAGATTATTGCATGTTTCCTTCAAAAAACACAAGCTTAAGAAAATAAAATCCAAAGCCAAATATGTAAGCTTTAAACCCGTGAAGTAAAGAAATGCATACTAATTATTAAGCAAAACATAAGTTAATCAATGGCTCATACACATAGTACATGTATATTTATGCTAGAAATCCTTAACTGGGAGAAAGCCAACCTTCCTTCGTGCCGCTCCTCTCAATTCTTCATTGTATAAATTTCACCATATCAATACAATATATACAATATTTTAGGTATTCCGCAACTACCAAAACCCTAATCTCTTAACTTGGGATTAATTTATAAAATCGCTAAAAATAGAGAAAACTGCTAAAATAACAAATCAAGTGATGGGATCTTCAAATCCAAGGCACCCCCCACACACATGAAAATAATATAACACATACCCAACATTCTCCCAGTTTTTTTTTATTTTTTATTTTCATACAGGGGGTCACATGATTACATATTCAACAATCCAAGGCAACAATTCCCATTGTTTCTCTACACCAAGAGAACTTTGGTGCTCAGATACTTTGTCAATAAATCTGCAACATTATTCATAGTTTCAACCTTCTCCAACAACACTTTTTTTTCTTCAACCATTCTTCTCACAAAGTGATACTAAACATCAACATGCTTTGTCTTTGAATGATAAGCATGGTTCTTTGCTAGGAATATTGCACTTTGACGATCACAATCTAATATTACTTCTTCTTGTACCAACCAAATACCTGAACACAATCTCTATAACCATACTACTTCATTGATTGCATGAGTGGTTTCCATGTATTCATATTTTGTAGTTGAGAGTGCCACTACAACCTGTCTTTTTCTCATCCAACTCATTTCTCCTCCAAATATATTAAAAACATACCCACGTGTATATATTCTACAATATAGATCTCCAACCTAGTCTACGTCAACAAAGCCATGCATTTCAAACACTCCATCCAATCCTGGTCTTCGTTGGTAGAAAAATACATAACTATAAGTGCCATGCAAATACCTAAAACCCATATTTACTATTGTTCAATGCTCCTTCCCTGGTTTTGACATATACCTGCTCAAATATCCCACTTCATGTGTAAAGTCCAATCTAGTATAGACCATTGCATACATCAAACTACCAACCACACTAGCATATGGAACATGGGACATGTCATCTTCCTCTTCCCGTGTCTTGGGACACTGATCTATAGATAACTTTACACCTACATGAATATGAACCTTGAGTAGTTTACTTTATTGCATATTAAACCTTTGAAATATATTCTCAACATATTTTCTTTGATTCAACCATATTTTCCTATTTGCATGATCTCTTTTAATCTCCATTCCCAAAATGAATTTGGAATCCTCAATATCCTTCATGTCAAATTTGGATAATAGTAGCGATTTCATCTCCTTGATAACATCCATTTTGTTTCCTACCAACAACATGTCATCGACATACAACACTACATAAATGAAGTGATTACCAACCTACTTGGAATATACACAGTGATCAACTCTACTTATCACAAATCCTAGTCCAAGGATATATGTGTCAAACTTTTGGTACCATCGATCAGTTGAAGATTCTGGAGGTGGAGAATCATTGTCAGATGAACTTCCACTGCGAGGAGAGTTGGATGAACTACTGGAAGACCTAGATGATGTTGTCGAAGTAACTGGACTGGATGTATCATCTTTAGATGAAGGAAAATCAAGTTCATGCCAATTATGTGAATTTGGTTGATTTTGCACTTTTCCTTTTCTTTGATTTCCTTTAGTTTCTAACTTTTGAAAAAGACTTTCTATTTCTTCATCACTCTTACTTTCAGTTTCATCAAAAACTACATCCCTGCTCACAATAAATTTTCCATTGGAGAAAAGTTGATACCCTTTCTTCTCATCAGAATACCCAATCATTGTGCATTTCAAGCTTCTTGAGTCAAGCTTAGTTCGTTTTTATTTCAGAACTAAGGCATAACATACCGATCCAAAAACTCTAAGATGTTTAACTCAAGGTTTGAAACCAAACCATGCTTCATAAGGTGTGATTTCATCCAAAGAAGCAGTTGGATATCTGTTCCTTAAGTAGATAGCTATATGGATTGCTTCTGCCCAATATGTAGAACTTAACTTTTTAAAGCTTAACATAGATATTGCCATTCCTAACAAGGTGCGATTCATTCTTTCTGTGACTCCATTTTGCTGAGGAGTGTAGAAATTTGTAAGATGTCTTCTTATCCCATTGTCTATTCAATAAGTTTTGAATTCATTAGAAGTGAATTCCCCTCCATTATTTGTCCTCAGAGTGCCTATCTTTTCTTTAACTTCATTTTCAGCAAGTTGACGAAATATCTTTAACTTATCAAATACTTATGACTTTTTATTCAAGAAGTAAACCCAAGTTACTCTATTGAAATCATCAATGAAGAGTACACAATATTTTCAACCACCTAAAGAAGTTTCTAGTGGTCCAACTACATCACTGTGAACTAGTTGCAGTCGCCTATTTGCCCACCATGAACTTGTTGAAAAACTCTCTCGAATTTGTTTGCCATAAATGCATGCTTCACATTTTGAATTTTCCTTTTTGAAAGTGGGAAGTCCCTTAACCATCTCTTGTTTTTGCAGTTGAGAGAGAATTTCAAAGTTGAGATGTCCATATCTCACATGCCACAATCTGATAGGTGAGATACCTGTACTTACTGTTCTTGCAAAGTCTGAATGTCATGGAATAACTATCCCTGTCATCCTTAACAATTTTCCATCTTCATAACCTGTCATCACTATTTTCATATTCTGTTTGACTGAATTAATCTTAAATAAGCCATCTTCCATAATCACCTGATGTCCTACTTGTCGAATCGTGACTAAAGACAACAAATTCTTTTTAAAGGTGGGTACATACCATACATTTGAAATCATTCGTTCTCAAATATCAAGTAAATAAACTTTAACTACTCCTTTTCCATAAGGAGTATGTTTGGTATTATCTGCAAGAAAGACAGAATTAAGATGGCATTCTTGAAAATTCCAAAAGAAGTCACGTCTGAAAGTCATGTGTTGAGATTCTCCTGAATCTAGAATCCAAGCATCTTCATAATCAATTTGAAAATCAATTGAAATCTGTAATATTGAAGATGAGGCAAAGACATATTCTAAACCATCATCATCTCGATCATTTGCAAACTATGTTGTGTTTTGATGAAACTTGGAAATTTTATCAATGGAAGTTCGACAATCTTCTGCATATTGACCAACTTTGTTACATCTTCTACAAACAATTTGACTGAAATCTCTTCCTCTGCCTTGATTCTGTCCTCTGCCTCTGTTTTGACCTCGATGTGGAGTTTGTCCTCTGCCTTGAAAATAGCCTCTGCCTTGACTATTGCCTCTTCCGTGAAAATACCCTCTGCCTTGAAAATACCCTCTGCCTTGATTGTTTCCTCTACCTTGAAAATTGTTCCTGTCTGAAAAATTGTTTTCTCTACTTTGGCTTCGACCATGACCTTGTACAAAATAGCCTCTTCCTCTGTTTCTAGAACTGTCACTTGAAGATTTACTTGTGCTGGATTCTGTGAAAAAAACATCTTCCCCAACTTGCTTTTTCTTTCCAAAAGTTTTGTTGTATTGAGATAACATTTCACTTAGCTCATCAAATGTAAGCTTGTCTAACTTTCCAGTTACTTGTAAAGTTTCCAAAAAATGTGTATAAGAAGCAGACAATCTAGCAATTAAAATTGTGGTCATGAAACTATCATCTACCGCTTGAAAACCAACATTTAGTATTTCCTTCTTAATGTTCTTAAGTCTGGAAATATATTCATGTACATCACCTTCTTCAGTCAATTTATGTTGGAGAAACTTTAATTGAAGATCATCTTTCTTGGATTCAGGCTGAGTATCAAATAAATCTTTAAAAACTTTCAAAGCAGACCATGCATCAGTAGTATTTTCAATGTGATCATACATCTCATCATTAACTGATGATTTAATGAGTGCCACTGCTTTGGCATTTTTAACTTCCCATTTTGCTAATGTAGCTACATCTCTCGGCTTGTTTGGCTTAGTATCTTCATTACATATATCACACCAAAGTTCATTATAAATGAGAGTGCTTTCAATGATACATTTCCATGTCTTGTATGATTTTGTGCCTTTAAGTTTATCGGAGTCAGAGAACAAATTAATTAACTTCGACATTGTAGTGTTGAATATTCGCACCAAAAACGAATCAAGCAAAAAAAAATATATCAATATGAGCAACACACCAGATGCATCACACAAAAAACGATCTATCAGGGCTTGGCCTTGACCCTCGTATAGTCGTTGAAACAGGAGAAAAATGACTGATCTTGGCACTTGGATCTAGTCAAATTTCAAGTAACTTTCAAAATTTTACACTTTACAAAACTCTTGCAATTAAAAAAAAAAATACCCCCCCTCAAAGTAAAATTACTTTGAGTTACAAAATGTTTATTACCCCCAAAAACAATCACTTGATATGCTTGTATCCTTTGATATACCTGCAAGTATCTTTTGATTGGCTGACCAAAATAGTGTTACTTCACTATTGCCTTTGAAAAGAGAAAATAATAATAATACGATAATTCACATGTGGAAATAAAACTATCAATAATCAAGACAAATTTGGAATGTCTTTAATTATCAATATGTTAAAAAAAAAGAACTGATTATTCTTCATGCATTGCTCAACACATTAAGCATCGGATTCACAATGATAAACAATTGTGTAGCCTCTGAGCGTTGACGAGTAACACCTTTAGCGTTTTGGTCGACATATATTGATGCTTTGTCTTTTATTTTAAAAACCTTGTGCACCCTTCTAGTCTTCTGATCTAATTTACAAATATAAAGACAAGTTGATCCTAAGCCATTGCTTGTGAAGGGACTTAGTATGAAATTTCTAAGATCTCTTGCAAATAGAGTGAAAACAAAAATTAAAGTGCTCTTGGTAAAGGCGCTATTATAGTGCTGCTGGTGCTCAGGACTCGACTTAATCATTATTCAACTAAACTCGGACTTAACTCATTCGACTGAGCTAGCCTTGGCTGCGTTTAAAGGAACAAAATTCAAAAAAAATTCAAAAATTTTCACTGTGTACGTTCCCCAAATATAACTTTCTGATTGCACCGACCTGAAACACCACTAGCCAAATTTCTCCACCAGAAATGATGTCTGAGGCATCAAAGACCCGAATTAAATTAAACCCTGGACAATGGATGATGTAAATGGATCCTTTGATGTCAGTTCAAATCCTCCTCTCGCCAATCTTCGACCAAACTATAAACTACAGAAAGTCCTCTTCTTCTGAATCATGCAAATTCTTTCAAACAAAATGTTACCTGTGTTCATCTGATCCGGCAGGTTGGACCATTCAAACAAAATTTCACATGTGTTTATTGTAAATGGACTGTTGAATTGGAATACTTATCACAATTTTAAGATTATAACAGTGATAATTAATATAACAATGGATTGGAGAGGTCGTGAGCGTTTAGCACAGGAATTAATTTGCCAGAAACTTATTTGCCAGGGATTAATTTGTCAATTTTCAGGATTTGCATTTTGAAAAATCAGTTTTTCTGAGTCCACTGGCAGAAGAAAAAAAAATTAAATTATTTTCCGTTTTAAAACATTGAACAATAACTGACCAATTTACTGACAGAGTATGCACCCACGTTTTTCCTTGGCCTGTAGTGCTGGGATCTCTTCCTCTGATCAACTAATATCCTATTCAGTTCAGCAGCATTATTGGAGCTCTGATACCACAAAAATGGAAGAAGTTTCCTCACACACACACTTTTATTAAATAAGAAAAGAAATTACATATGAGAATTTTCAAGAGTTTACACCTGAACAACTCAACACTCTTGCAATGAGCTATATATAAGCTAAATGTACTAACAAACTCTAGATATGGATCACTTATTAGATAAAAAAGTGTCCATTTATAATAAATGTTATCTTAACAATCTTCTAACTATACTCCTAATTTAGAGCCTAAGATACGACACCTTTCTAGAGTCATATCTTTTACAACAATAATCTATTTCTAAAATGTCTCCATTTATTAATCAAATGTTATAGATTATTAATTTAATATCGCAAATTAATAATAATTTTATTCTAACTTATTAAACTATGATATTTGTATTTTGGATTATCTAACATTCTTCATACCATATAGTGACTTTTTCACCTTACATACCATCTCTTTCTTTCCCTTCTATGCAATCCTTCTGGCTGCTTCATGTAGATTTCTTCTTCTATATCCCCATGTAGGATTTTTTTCTTCACATGCATATGTTCTACTTCAAAATCAAAAGAAACAACGATAGAGAAAATACATCTAATAAAAGTTATCTTGGCAACAAGAGAAAAAAATTCACCAAAATCAATTCCCTCTACCTGGGAATAACCTGTTGCTGGAAATAACCTGTTGCTACTAACCGAGCTTTGTATTTCTCCACTTTTCCTTATGCATTCAACTTCTTGTTAAACAAACATTTGTTTCCAATTCCCTTTCTTCTAGTTGGTAAATCAACTATATCACATTCCTAATTATTATCTAAGGAATCCATCTCTTCAAACATGGCCTTGTTCTAGAGTTTCCTATCCTATGAATTCACTGCTTCCCTGAACATTTTGGGAGCATCATTACTAAAAGATAAAGAAAAACTAGCATGAAAATCAGGTGGAATACACCCCTCTAGTTTCCTTCTTTCCCTCACTAATCTCTTCAATTCTGGGGTATGATGTTCTTCTTCTGCTTCATCTTCTTCTATTTAGTGATATTTTGGATCATCCAAATCGAACTCTATTTTCTGAGGTTCTTCTTCCCTTGGTAGAAATTCCTATTTGGGAACATATTTAACCTCTCTAAAAGCAACATCCCAACTATATATAACCTTAGTTTATAGGTTCCAAAGTTTATATCCTTTTATACCATCTTTATAACCAACAAAGATACACTTTCCAACTTTATTATCTAGTTTACTCCTATTTTTCCTTTCAAACACGTACATAAGCATCACAACTAAACACTCTGATATGTTCAAGAGAGGGTTTCTTACCAGTCCATTCCTCATGTGGAGTTATGTCATCCAACATTGATGAGGGTGATTTATTGACCATGTAACATGCAATACCCACTGCCTCTACCCAAAATTCATGTCCTAACCTGACACCACTCAACATGGTCCTTTATTTTCCCATCAATGTCCGATTCATCCTTTATAGCACTCCATTCTATCAAGGTGTGTATGGAGTAGTCTTATTCCTTTGTATACCACACTTCTTACATAATTTTTTGAATTCATTTATGCAAAATTCTCCACCATTATACGTCTTGGGTACCTTTATTTTCTTCTTTATCTATTTTTCTACTACAAACTTAAATTATTTAAATTTATCTAATACCTCAGATTTCTTCCTAAGAAAATAAATCCATGTGTTCCTTGAGAAATCATATTTGAATGAAACATAATACATAGATTTACGTAGTGATGGAACATCTACAAGTCCAAACACATAACTATGTATCAACTCTAAGATCCCCTTTTCTCTTGTAGCACAAGATGGGAATCTTACTCGATCATATTTACCATATATACAATGTTCATAGAAATCAAAATCCAGGGTGAAATTAGACATAACTTCAACCATACCTTTACCGTGTAGTGTTCAAAGTCCCTTTTCTCCAATATCTCCCAATCTTTGATGCCATAGATGGTCTTGTTTCTAGGGGCAATGCATATTTTGTCTTCTTTATTTCTCTACTCTGAGACAATAGAACTGTTACATCCATCAGTATAAGTACTTCCCAACAACTTATACATAGTTCCACACCAAATTACCCTCATCAACACCATTACTCCTTGTACCATTTTGCAAGTTCCCTTTCCTAATAAAGTATCCAAACCTACATCATCTAACTTAGTTACAAATATTAGGATCTTAGCTAGATTTGGAATATATGTAACTCCAGGGAGAGTTCTAATCCTTCCACATTTCAACAAAAGCTTAACTCTTCCATGTCCCATGATTTTGGTCATCGAGTCATCTCTTAGGAATACATCATCATCATCTTAATTTTCATATTCAGAGAACCACTCCCTATGAAGAGTCATATGAAATGACACACCTGAGTCGATCAACCATACATCATTATCTACATGTGTACCTGTAGATGTCAGGTAAGTATCACCTCCTTCTTTTGTGGAGTTTTTCACCTCTATGGAAGAGGCATTATTAGATCCCTTTTCTTTATCAACCTTATTAGACATGCAATATTTTTTATAATTCCCATCTTTACCAAACTTCCAACATTTCCTCAAATATTTTCCAGGAGATTTAGATATACCTCTAGATTTGATACAGGAGGATCCAAAAAGGAAAAAATTCAAAGTCCTCAAATCTCAACAAAATCAATGCCAATTCGAAGTGCTCGTCACAAGCTTTCCAATGGTGAAAAAAAAACCTCAAACAGATTCCGAACAAAGAATTTATGGCCGATTAAAGTTGGTAGTCAACCTATTCAAAGTCAATAATGATGTCATCATCCGTAGAGATGATGTCATCATCCATAGAGATGATGTCAGTAGTCTGTACCAGGGTGAAGTCAACATGATGTCATGCTGACATCAACAAGATGATGTGGTAGCACCAGAACCTGCCATGTATCATGCATTTTTGGAATTTTTGATTGCCAATTGGACAAGTAAAATAGTGCCACGTGGCACCCTCAGGAAGTACCACATGGCACCACCCCATGCCCCCACGTGGCCAACACACAACTTGACATGTGGCATCCAGTGATATGGTAGGATTTTGACTGGAAGAGTATGTGGACCAATGATTGGGTTCCACATGGCACCCTCAGAGGATGCCACGTGTGTTATAGCCCTAAAATTCCCTACCTATGCATACATGGCATTGACCTTTCTACTTGCACAATTTTCCACATTATTGTTGAGACTCTCTCTTAAAAACCATTTCTTGGATAATGTACATGCTCTACCCCACTACTTTCTGCATACATATGCTATATGCATACTAGACATCCCGCGTACATACGCTAGCTTCATACTAAATAACCCATGTTTACCTCCAAAAGTTGCAAAAAATAAAAAGTTGCAAGGAATTCGGCGAAGTTAACGAGCTATTGGAGGTTTCCTAACCATTTTACCCATTGTATCCCATCCCCAAACTGAATAACTATCCTTTTGTAATATAAAAGGAGGTCTTGGGGTCCTACTCCAACATTAAGCATTAGAACAAATAAACTTTGCCAAAATCCCTTCTCCTTTTAGCCAAAGCTTTGCAGCCCTTTCTGAGATTTGGCCTCAACATTCCTCGTCCATTCCTCTTCCTATAAAAGCCCTACCCTACTTCCCAAGGAGATAAATTGATTGTGAGAGGTATTATGGGAATGATGCACTTGGAGAAACAATAAGAGGATCCTAGACTAGGTTCGCGGAGCCTCTGCCAACGAGAAGGTTGTAACTTTTGTAATCTTCACATCTGAATAAAAGAGTTATGTTTCTGTCCCAAATATTGTGTTTTTGTGCTTAATTGATTAATGAATTTACATTTATATCTAAAACCTAACATTGATAAGTAGAGATACAATATCTTGTATCTTTTTTGTTTAAATTGTTTGCAGGTCAGCTTTGGGAGGAGACTAGCAGTCCAAGAAACTACAAAGGAGGAGGAGATCTACACCAGCCGAAGGACCTAAGGTGCACCCTCTTTTCCTTCTATTAAATTTTAAGGTCATATTGTTTGGGGTAGATTAGAAAGAGAACCATATTTTAAGGGAGATCAATGCTCTGCCTATACTTTGACCCAGTATAGTAATAGGGGGATTTTCCCCACTATAAGAATTGGCGAATCCACTGGGGAGTCTCTCTAGGGTCTTAGTGGGACGTTTTTTGGTTTTAATTAGTTTCTTTATTTCCTTTTGAGTTTTATCAAGTTTACTAAGTCATTTTAGGGTCCCCGTTCACCTTCAAGGTGCCTACCAGCTTTCCCTGCCCTATCAGTCTGCCAAGTCTTTTTATTTTTTGAAAAATATTAGAGGTGTACGCACTCTTCTTTGGCTCAGCTTGCGTACATACACAGTCTACACAGTAGACAACCCGTGTATGTACGCAGGCTATTGGTGCAACAACTTGCATCTCTGTGTCTTGAAGGTGTTTTAAGAAAGAGGAGGTTTTCTCTTTCATGACAGAAGCTTCAGGCTTCTCATGGCTTTCTTGGACTTTATAGAGTCTCTGTTAGTGGCCTGAGCTTGGATTAAAGATTCCATTTCAACTTGTTTATTTTTTTTCTTGTGTTTTCCCTAAAGGTTTAGAGTGAACTTTCAAGTTTTAGATCGTCCTTTGGTTTCTTTTGAATCCTTGCATTTACGTAGTTGGCCTAGGGTCTCTATCAATCTTGGGTTCTGTTTTCTCTTTTTCATGTTTCATACTTTGAAATATATATATATATATATATATATATATATATATATATATACTTTGGTTTTTCTTGTTAAAGCGTTTCAAAAAAAAATAAAAAATAAAATTTTCATTTAGTTATGCACCTAGTTTGGCTCAAAAATTAAAGTCAACAAGGACCTTTTGGTCCCCAAAAGGTTACTGACCAGTCAAAAAGCTCAGAAAAGGTCACCCAGCTTGTCCTCTGTCTCTGAACTCTGTCCTGTGTACCTGTCTCATCAAGATCAACTGTAACACAATCATGACAACTGACAACATATTGTTAGCCATTTGAACTCTGTCACATTTTACTGAAGCCACTATCATCCATGTAGATAAAATTACTAGTGATAGTATAAAAAACATGACTGCAAATGAGCTGATATACTTGTAATATTTGCATGACATGAGCTTATCTTGAAGCAACCCATGATTGATTTTCCATTCAACAATCATTTCCTATTCTTGCTTAAGATTGATTACTTCATTTGAAACAATTATTGGTTTGTTTCTTGCTTGCATTGCCTTCTTTATTTGTTCCATTGTTTGAAACATTTTATTTGCCTTAACATGATGAGAATGAACCACATAATCTTGACCTGCTTTGGTTAATTGATATTGATTCTTTGTCCTGTAGAAGATTTCCTTACGATCATATAAATATGGACTACCTAAGACCATTCCACATTCCCTTAACGACACTACATCACATGTTACCTCATCCACATACTTAGATGAAATTGCAAATTTGATTGTGCATTTTTTGTTATGTGCACTTGATGATGATTTCTTATCCATTTAAGTGTGCAAGGCTTATGATGTACTTGTGTTTTTAACCCCAATTGCTTAACCAATTCTTCCGAGATTAGATTAGCTTGAGATCCACCGTCGATCTTAGTGTGTCACATGATGGTCCTTATATGAAACAAGTTACTTCTACAATCAATGGATTCACCAATTTTACCTGTCATACCAACCAATGAGACCTTAGATTCGTCACCCGAATCCGATCCCAAGTCTGTGGGTTTGGTTGTCGCTGCCACTATTTTCCTTCCCTTCTTTTCCTTGAACCACTTTGGCCTCTTCTCGGGATGCAACTGCCAACATCTGTCCTCATCATGTCCCTCTTTATTGCAATGCTTGCAAGAGGACTTCTCTTCCTTTATTGCCACTGCATTTGCCTTTTTTCCATGCCACTTCCTCTTGTCCTCTTTCCTTGAAGATGATTCCCCTGATACACCTACTTTCCCTGCTTCAATATACGTCACTTGAACAGAAACCTCATCAAGGTTAGTGGGTCCAAACATGAATACATTATTTCTAATATGTGCAGGTAAACCTCCTATATACTTCATAAGAGTTTCTTGTGTATGTAAAGGGATATCTAACATCAATGCCATTTTTCGAAAGCCATCTGTATACTCTTGCACTGTTTGTCATTTTCTTAGTTTTAAAGATTGCCATTCTATTAATGTTTTTTCTTTATAACCCAAAGGATAGAATTGTTTCCCAAGTGCAGAAATGAAGCTTTTCCATGATGGAAATACATTACCCACTTGTTGCGTTCCGTTTTGCAACTTGCTTTGCCATCAGATGAGAGCTATGCCTGCAAGTCTCAAAGATGCCAACTTGATTTGTGTGGCCTCATCCTTGATCTATTGCACACTGTAGTAAACCTCCATCTGCCTGACCCAATTGTCAAGTCTCTCTGAATTAACTTCACCATCATATATGGGTAACTCAAATTTAACATCAAGTTTTAATAATGGCATTTCATTCTTATGTTTATGAGCATGTTTCTTTGCATTAGATTTAGAACTTGAACTTGAAGAAGAAGGAGAAGAAGGAGGTGATGATGGAGGTGAAGGAGGAATCTGAGGAGGATCCTCTTCCTCTTCACTTTTTCCCTTTGAATATTTTCCAAGAACTGGTCTCTTTCATTCCAAGTAATCCTCGTACAAAACTTTCACCATCTCCGACATAGGAAGGAAAGTTTTTTGAAACTCTTTCTCATCAAGAGAAAGTCCCTCTTCTGATGCCATTTTCTCATTGTGAGAAGCTCTCTTTCTCAATCCAATTAATGGATTCTCTTTAAAAAGCTCGCCCTCACCACACTGTATCTTTTCCTTGGTTAACATGAAAAACTCAAATCCAAACATCAAATAGTTCTGATACCACTTGATCCGAGAAGATCTTTTAATGACTGTGGTTGAGTTATTTTTGCATGCGTTTATTAACCATTTAAGAAGCTGGATGAAAGATGATGAATTTAATGAAGGAACATAGCAGTAATAAAACAATATACAGATCTTAACTGAAGCAATAAGAACAATAAACCATGACAAGAGAAGTGATAACGGAGTTCAGCACAAAATTGCCTACGTCTCCGAGCCTTTGTCTCAGTGGGGAATGATTCTTTATTAATTCTTGAATGCTTGAAAAGTACAACAAAAGTACATCAAATGGATCTCATACCGGTCTCACTATGTTTTGTTCGACTTCAAAAATCCAACACAACTGATGGCACTGAAAAAGACTGAGTGTAGCTCCCATAAATAGCCCACAAGTGTCTGCTCCTCAACAACTTCCCTGCATAAAAATGGCTTTGGCTTGGCCTTGCTTCAGAATAACTCTAATATTACTATCCTCCATGGCCTCAAATAGGCCTAGTTTATATAGATCTGAAGTTGGTTATCCTTCCCCAACTTCCTCCCAAAATCTAGGCTCAAAAAGAGTCCAATATCTCCCAATAATGACCAAAATCTCCATTAACAGACCTGAAAATCAATAAAAATCCATACTGTATAGTTAAAAACCCACCCGTGTAACAAAATTTCAAAAATATCCCCTAGGGCTGGGTGCACACTCCAGATTAAGGTCACATGCATAAAATGTGTCCAAGTGCCAGCCCAAAGGGTTGCGCGCTGGCCCCTAGCCCGAGATCTCTGGTCATGTGGCATCAGGGTATAGAACCGTGCCCTAACCATAAGCCTTGGGTCATGGCCACGACCTCCGAAATGAATGGTGGATAGGTGCTAGAAATTCATGCTTGGTTGGTTAATGGGAGGGTGCCTGTGCCCCTTTACATGGTGGCTATGGTTATATGCAAAGGTAAATCCGTGGGCTGGGGCTTAGCCCCAACCCCTTTTCGTCCTCAATATATTTAGCACACAATAAATAATATAATGTGGGTTTTATACAACAAGAAACATGTGGGCGCGTTGGTAGTTGGACCTTTACCAAAGAGGTTTCCCTGCCAATAGGTCTCGAGGTCGAACCCCATGAGCTCCATTAAAATTTTTCCATTCAAACAATCGATCCAACCACCGGGTGCCATGTGGCAGCCCAAGTCTGGGCCACGTGGCACTTCCTTATTCACCAAAAATTGATGCCACTTGTCAACTTGCTATTGGTCCATGTCCTTGTCCAGTCAACCCATTGTTGTTCTACCACATGTCACTATGCTTACATCAGCATGGTGATGTCATGTTGACGTCATGTTGATGTCAGCATTGACTTTTTGCCAGTTTTACTATTTGACTTTTTAGTTGTTTGGAAAATTGATCAGAGTGGGATAACTCTCGCATACAAAGTTCGTTTGAGAAAGTAAATATATGGACATAATCAATGCGATGAGCCAGTCGCAATGGAATTGGTTTCGTTCGATTCCAAGAACTTTCATTTTTGAGCCTTTTTTGGACCTGGGAAGCCTCCTGGATCCAATTCTGGATCAGATAGGGAGTGTCTAAATTCCAACATCGTAAGAGTTATCTGGGACCCCCCTCTAACATAGGGGATAGACATGAGGTCGCGTAAGGAAAGGTAGAGGAGATAGACCCTCCAAATCTGAACTGAGCATAATGGGGATCGTATATTGAGGGTATTTACTGGGAACCCTACTGATCACATTCGCCTATGGATCCTCACGGACCTAGAATATGTTCGATATTCTTAGTTGTCTTCCAGACGAATTTATTTTGTCACCCTTGAAGGGCTTCAGACTTCTTATCCTGCTCATTACGATCAACCCGGCTATTGATTGTACTCGCATGGTGACTGACTGCGAGCTAACAACTTAGTTTCATATTTTTACGGACTTACAAAAGGTGAATCCGGGGGTATACCGTGGTACCTAGGGTGGACGTCGGATCGCGCTTTACAGAGTATACTTGGAGGGTGCTTCCGTGTTCGAGTTTCACTTGCACCAGTAAGTTTCTCTAGTGTCGATTAACATTACTGTCCTTCCCAATAGTTAGTTGTCTGCTTGATTTGTCTTTAGGAACTTTTAGTGTGTGCTCTGTGGTTCACGCTAGTCATACCTTACTATGTCAGTTGATCATTTCACAAGGTGGAATATCAATAGCTCCACTAATTGCGTAGGCTTCAAGGCCTGTTGTTGGTTACTTTGGATCCACCTCTGCCATCGTTGAGGCACATGATAGATCAAGAAGGATTGTTTGAAGTGATCGGGCTACAAGAATATGTACCTGATCCATCTCTGAGAGAAGACTTTCCAGCCCTGGAGGAATCCATCGTTTCTGACCTTGAGACTGAAGGTTTCAAGCTATCAAATCCTTTGATCACTAACTTGTCAACACTGCTTTTAATTCAGATAGCCCCCCCTGTGATGACTTCTCCTGAATGCCAGTTTATTGGGTGAGTGGTGATGAAAGAAAATGTTGCTACTTCGTTAGGGAGTCCCCGTACTCCCATTATGAATGCCACTCGAGGGGGCGTTGTACCTCCTCCCCCACCTCCGTCCGTGAAGACCATGACTGTCCCGACACCCACGACTTTAGGAAGTGGTTTGATTCCTTTGATGACTTCAACCACTATTCCTTTCATTCATAACACGACATACACTACCTTCTCATATGGGATGCTCGGTTTTGATTAAAACTCAGTTCTTACTTAGTCTACTTTACAGACCATGGGTCTAGGGGTAGGGAGCTCTAATGTTTCTTTGTAAGGATCAGTCACAGGCACCACTGCCCCATTTAATGATATTCCTTATGGCAGGGGTGATATACCTCCTCCATCCCCTTCGCTCGGTGGCACATTTTAGCAGTCGATCGAGCCTAACACTAACTATATTTTTTTTCAGTGGAGGCAGTTTGGGACCTTCATCCTACACAATGTTGGTGGGATCAATGTCGTTCTCTTTGTTTGGTGACTTTGTAAATAACTCTTTTTCTTTGTCTTCTTTCTTTACTAGGGGAAACCAAAGCTTTCGTTAAAACATTATTTTGCAAGGTTTCATTCGTTCGCAGAGAGTGATGACAAAAGTATACCCCACACAAGGTCTTTGGAATCCTTGGTAGGGATGATTTCCATCGCAAGGGATGTCGGTCAGGGAAACCCCTTATACACTCAATGGAACCACGAGAAAGCTTCAATACCTATGACATGAGGGTTGGATGGGGGCATCCCCAACCAAGGTCCTCGGAACGCTACACAGGGGACGATCCCTGCGCAAGTTATGTTATCTCACTTCGGGAATCAATCGATGATACAACAACAAACGTAGGTTCCTTTTGCTGGTCAGGGACATGGTTTCTACCAAAACCATGGCCAGGAGTGCAACATTTCCTGGTAACCTGGTGCCAGTCAAAATCCAGGTCCCTTTTTTCATGTAAATACTCCACAACCAAAACTGCCCTTTCTGGAAACCCTACATTTTCTAGACCTGTCGAGATTTTTAAATGAACTGATATGTCACAATTCACATTGGCCCCCCATGCCAAACAAGTTTCCTTATGACATCCCAAAGTTTGAGGGCAAGCACGAAGAAGATACGGGTGATCACATGACTACTTTTCACTTGTGGTGCTCATCGAACTTGTTCAAGGATGAATCTGTTCAGTTTCTCCTTTTTTAACGCATTCTTATAGGGGGTGCAACGAAATGGTATATCGAGCTCGACAAATCGAAGTACTCTTAATTTAATTACCTGGATATGGTTTTCCTGAACCATTTCCAGTTTCCAGTGAGATACGATGCCGAAACCGAGTTGTTGGCCAACTTCGAGCACACTAAGGCTGACCATATCTCATATCATATCCGAGAATGACAGAGAAAAAATATCTTGATTAAGTTCAAGGTCCCTCCTACGTTCTTGATTGAGTAGTTCTTAAAGTATTTGGTTCCTTATGTATCCAAATACGTAGCAACTTCGAGGGTGTTTTCTGAGGAAGGGGCTATTATGAGAGCCCAATAACTAGAACTGATTTACTCTTAGTCCAACATGCTTTATGAGATCTTACCTGATGTTCCATGATAAACTCTTGATAAGGCCAAACAAAATTCTAGGCCCCACGCCGATGGCATAGTGGGATCAACACAAAGAAAGTCCATGGATTTGTTGTCTAATCAATTACAAAAATTATCAATTCAACAAATTGTGGCCAACCAGAATCCTAGTTCAACCTCCCCCGCAACCTAGATGTCAGATGTACACAGTGCGAAATTGAAAACTCCCAAGTATAACTAACATACCGAGGGAAAGAAGAAATAGAAAAAAAAGAAGGGTAAGGGGGATAGAAAGGTTGCTAACAATGTCGGCGAGGGAAAAACTAAGAAGAGGAAGGTGAATTTTCCATGTAAGTTTTGCACAAATGACCACTTAACTCACTTGTTCCCTTGACTTGCGGAAGCCCATAAGCTACTAGTGTAACAACAATCTGTTGTGTTGACAAAACCTTTTCCACAAGGGAAAAATATGGCTCAGGATTCTACATCCACATGCGCGGTTGGGGGCAGTTAAATACCCTCCGCGTCTAATCCGAAAAACCCGTCCGTGAAAATTTACATGATGAACACCGATGCTCATTTATAAACTAGGACTCGTGAGTACATAACGCCTGAATCCGTTGAGAAGGAAAAAGTGGCCTCTGAACCATTGAATCCTCTACAAATAGAGAAGACAGTGGGAGAAACAATGACTTGCATCCCTAAAGCTATGTTCAAAAAGGATTCCCATAACCCAAACGTGAGGGCTACTCAGAATTACTCTATCATGGAATATCTGGCTCATACCCCTTGTGCAATGTATGCTCTGGAGGTTCTCGAGAGTTTCCCCTCATAGAGAAAATATTTGTTGTATGCATTGGGAGTGACGAAGCCCAATAACTCAAGAATGATCATTTTCAATCTGAATGACCTTAAACTTCATCTTCCTCACCATGTCACCTTTCAAATAGTAGTGGCGTACACCATGAAATCATTGACATGGAACATTTTCCATACGATGGTTAACGATGATTCCTTGACTTGCGTGATGTCATTGGCATGTTGGAGGGCCATTGGCTAGCCTGAGTTTTCTCTGTCTCCTATTTTGTTTACATATTTTGATGGTCTATTGGTCAGACCACATGGTATAATTATCTCTTTCCATGTGGAGTTGGAGGGTAAAATTGTGTGCGTCAAGGTTGAAGTAGTCGATGTGCCTCTCAAATACAATCTCTTGTTAGGACAGAGCTAGACTTACACAATGCATGCAGTTGTAGCCACCATTTTTCAGGTTCTATGCTTTCCTCATGAAGGCCATATTATAATCCTAGACCAGTTGTCCTTCTCCCCTCATGGCCCTTCATCGAGGGCATCCATGGTCCCTATGATTGATAAACCACAACCAAGCACTATCAATTTAGGTGTCAGATTGTTTCCTTCATTGATGGGAACTTTTGATTATCCACCACCTTCCAATTATGTAAGGTTTATTTCGGCCATCCCCGACCAGCCGAAGGCTGCAATTTTTCAAGTGTCATATTTTAAAATGAGTTACTTTCACGACCCATACTGGAAGTTACCTTCCCCATCAGCTTTGATGGAAGGGATATGGAACCTTGGAATGCCCATGCCCTTATCCATTGTTGAGGTTGCTTATAGTGTTGTCCATCAAGCCTCGACCAAGCCTGATCCGACTCCCCCACAGGAGCTAGATCTAATTCTCAAGCCTATTTGGTCTCAAGACTCTCTCAAATTTCAAGACCCTTTAGGCCTAGTCTTTTCCTTTGACGAGGCGATTCTGGAGGCAATGAATGGTATTGACAGGCCTTGGGATGATCTTCACCTTAGATCATATGTTCTTCCCCAGCTCAGGAGAATAGAGGTAGGAGAGTTTGTTATGACTATGAATGGAGATAGCCCTTGTCTTATTAACCCTTTGGCTACACAATGAGTATACAATGAGGGAAACATGGAAAGTGTTCCTACAACTATTCCTATTGATATCTCCAAAACCCTTGGCATCGTGGAGAATGTCTTCGTCAGAGCGGATTTCTTCCTCGAAGAGATTCAAATTTACACTGACTTTTTTAAGAAGTTTCGTGACGTTTTTTCCTGGTCTTACAAGGATATGCCTAGAATCGATCCACAAATTGTTGAACTCGAAATCACGACTTATCATGATGTCAAGCTGATCCGAAAGAAGCGTCGCTTGGTCAATCCTCGGAAAGCAGCGCCGATAAAGGATGAATTAGAGAAACTCCTCAAATTTGGTTTCATCTACCCCATACAATTGACGGAATGGGTATCAAAACCTGTTCCAGTCAACAAGAAGCATGGCATGATTCATGTTTGTATGGATTTCCATAATTTGAACAAAGATTGCATGAAAGACAATTTTCCAACCTCGTTTATTGATCAGATTTTTGATGAGTGTGCAGGTTGCGAAGTCTTTTCTTTCATGGAAGTTTTTTCAGGATATAATCAAATTCAAATAAAACCCGAGGACCAACATAAAATGGATTTTATTTGTCCTTGGGGTATGTTGGGATAGGGGCAGACCCAGGGTTCAACGCTAGAACAACGCACCAACAAAAACGTAACTACTGACCCTTTTGGCAACAACTGAGAACCAGATGAAGTATCACTCGAGGTAGAAGAAGGGGTGGTTGCAGGACTCGGATGTCTACAACCTTAGCTGGGACATAGATTTGTGATTATAACACCTTATCAAGGCACTTAGCAATTATAGTTCATTAGTATTAAACCGGTATCTACTTTGCAGACAAAACCCTAATTACAGAGAATCACAGTATTCAACTAGATCTAGTATGTTCAAGCACTAAGCACATCCACATAGGTCATATATAGCATTCATCAATATTATTAAGCATGTAGCATCAACAGATCTATCTATCATTCATCTATATCAAAGCATAGAAACAAGTAAACATATAAACAGATCAATACATTTCACAAAGCAACCATGACACAAGATATACATGGTTCACCCCAACCCTGGGGCTACGTCTACCAACTCTTCGTCTTCTTTATTAGCTTCTTTCAATCTTCTTATATGAACAAAGCCTCAAAATCTAATCCGTAGAGGACAAGATATCTACGCACCTCGCTAGATCCTCCTTCCTTGAGTTATAACACAAATCCTTCCACAGTCTCTTACAATCACTTGCACTTAGCTCTGCAAGCCTCACACTGTATGCACAAAGAAAATAAAACTAAACACTTAACACACTTGCAACAGACTAGTCACTACTAGTTGCTATTCACTAGTCACACACCACTTCTTACATTGCCTAGTACTTCTATTTATACATTAAAAAATAGGCCTAAGCATGGGTAAACCCATGGGCCAACATCTCCATACCCATTGCATAAGCCAAAAAACCCAAAAAGCCCTAAAAAGGGGCCAAGATCCCGCAATCTTTGCTTCGTCTTGCGCTCTACCTTCGACAGCCTATCGAAGTCTCAAAAATAGGTCACACATGACCAAGGATCCTCAAAACTTGGTCAAGGGCCAACATGCCGCCAACACTCACCTGTGACTCATCCCAAGTCATTCTGATATGGGTAATTCTGCCTCAAAATCCTTGAGCTTGGCTCGAGCTTCTTTGACTTGTTGTTGTACCATGGCCTCCTGCTCAATGAACTCTTGGATAACAACTTCGTTGACAGGTCCCTCTAAGTGTTTTTCAACCACAATGACGACTTGCTCCAATTCTTCTCCTTAGCTTTCGATATCTGAGAACAGTTGGCAAGCCTTATCCTATATAGGTTGGAGCCTCTGAGTCGCTTCCATGAATCTTCTCTAAATGGTGTGGACCTGCTGTTGAGCAGTGCACTGCTCTTGGGATCACTTCATCCTTTCAACAACTGATAAGGGCTTCAACTGCACCTATATTATTTATGCTTACTACTTCGCTTCCTAGAGATGTGACTCCAATGCCTTTAGTTTTGAATTTTCAGTGAGTTGCTCATAAGTCTGGGCACTGTGATCACTTATATGTTTACATTCCATGGAAAGGGCCTTTATTCTCTCAACTGTGCTTCGAGTCATTGCATCTCTTTGATCCCTCACATCCTATGTGATGTCATGCACTGCACAGAGCTCTAAGTCTGCTATTCTTTGCTGTAGTTGTTGGAGAGATTCTGTGAGCTAGTCTACTTGATGCATGACTCGGTCTTCTGTGTTTGGCTCTAAGCCTGTCACAGAGCGAAGTGTTATGTTGACTGCTTGTTTCACTTCAATTTGTTCTACGAGCAACTGTTCTTTTTCTTGTTGAATCTGTGCTTTCTCCTCTTCAAACTTCGTCTCGAGAGAAACCTTCTCCTGCTTCACAACTTGGTGTTGTTCCACGACTACTTCTTGCACTTGCTTCAAGGCTTAGGTGGCTTGTTCTGTTTCTTCCTGTGCACGATGAAGGAAAGCTTCGGTCACATCAGCTAGTAGGCGGAGTTGGGATGGCTCATCTCCTAACGTTGGTTCTTCTGACGACAATGGCACAGTGGACACTGCGCGACTGGACTGAAGAGCCTATTGTACCCCTCGAAGCTCAACCTCGATTCTGTCATACATATCCTCCTTCTTGGCTTCCTATTTCTGCAATATTTCCCACGAGGCATCGTTTACAGTTGCGATGATGAAGTCAAAGTCATTGACAGTGAGCACAGTCTACATCTTGGTCAAGGTGGCTCTGGATTTCTTTCGGGAAGAGGGTTTAAGGGGAAAAACCTTCCCCTTATTTAGGGGATCATCTTAATCTCTAGGCAGTTTTACTTCACCTTGTTTCTTCTCATCTTCTTTTCCATTTATCTCTTCTACTTTTTCATCACCCCCTCGGCCAGGTGATACTGAAACCATTTTTTCTGATTCGGTGCTTAAGTCTTGGAATTCTACGGTCTTCTTCCTTCTACTGGTTTCAGGTGTGTCATGTTCTTTGTGAGTGGCCTCTGGGATGTCAAGTTCTAGGTTAGACATATTTGCAGGATCAATGAGGATAAGGAGGTCTACTGACCAATCCTTAGTTATCTCCTCGAGGTCCTCTTCTGTGAGCTTGTAGTACAATTGAAGCTCCTCCTTATGCTTGTCCTCTCGCTCAGTGATATAGATGAAGTGTCGATCTGTGCATAACTTCACGAGGGGTCAAAACCACTGTAGGGTGTTTTTCATCATGTGAGGTTTAGCTTCGATATCCCTCTTCAGTTGGAGATAAATGTGTGAAAGACTGCGTTCGACTACCACTGTTTCTCCATATATTTTGAGTACCAGAGCATGGTGAACTTTGTAGCAAGCGGCTCGAATGGCTCAATGTCCGGGAAGGTTGCATCTTCTGACATCTCCTAAGCAATAAAATCTATGAGCATCAGGAGCCAGTTGAAGTGCAACACATAGCCCTGATCCTGAGCTCCATGACAGCCTCACTCCAACTGGTTGACTAGGTACTTAGCCTAGTTCGTCTGTAGGCCTTCTACACATTTCCCCGTGAGGTCAACGACAAGACCTGTGACATGCATGGGTCTGTTCTTTCTTACTATATTTCCTATAATTAATTAGCATGCTAGGCACACTGCGTCATTCTGGATGGAGGCTACCTTGTAGCCTCGCGTCCCCTTCTCAACATTGTCATAGGTATCCTTGATCTTCTGTGATAATGCGCGATCTGTGGCTTTCCCTAGATAGAAGTCCCATGGGTCGGGTCCTTGCATACTTAATCCGGTGATCCTATGGATCAACGTTGGATCGACTGTGATACATTGGTCTAGCCATAAGTAGCCGCCATGGTAACATGAGAGAAGGATATTAACACAGGCGTTAACCTCCTGGTGCCTTCCAAAGTGTGGGATTTAATTCATTACATTCAATAGGGTGGACTGCGCGAGGTTCATCGTCCATGGCTAGGGGATTATTTTTGAGTTCTTCCCCTTCGTCCTGGTCAAGTATTTATATGGGGCGAGCATACTATGGTTCTTGCGGTCTCCTAGGTTGAAGTTGCTGAACTTCAACGTTGTGATCTTGCCCTGCTACACTCTAACTGCGCGTATCCCCTTCGGGAGGTATGCAGTAACCATGGTGTAATCAAAATCTCTTGGCACACTATCGCAACTCACCATGTTGGCCAGAGGTGGGATGTAGTCGGGTAAGATGGTCGGGATTAGCTTCTCATTTGCTAGGTCATTTCTATGCTTGGTTCTCTTTTCTGTGACGACCCGGGATGGTCCAGATCTGTGAGTGGTCAACGAAGAGGCTTGTAATCCTCTTGTATATGATGCTTGTACACCCACAGACATAGACATCACTCTTTAAGTCATGAGTTCGATGAGGACCTCCTTCACAGACTCTTTGTTTGTGCCAAGTTCTTCAGACATACACGCTCGTGGTTGAATATCTCGGGTTTTAAGAGTAACTACTCAATTAAATGAGATGAATGATGATAACTCAATGATCACTGTGTGAAATAAACTGATATGTAGGCTCAGATAATCACATTTGGAAAAGGTGTGTTTGGTGCAAGGATCGACAGAATAAGTAGATAACTAGGTAACAGATATCTCCAACGGGTGAGAAGCCTTCATTACTTCATTTATGTCTGTTACGACGCAGTCCCAATGGTCTGATGGTGAGCCTTCTGACCAAAAATGTCGTTCTACGCACTTGGGGCATCAGTCTAACGGTTATACTATTTCCAATAGATATATTGATTCACCATGGCGAAGTGCCATGTGGCGTTGTTCTGCTATCCCAACGAAGTTCCAGGTTTGCAAATTTTCCTTCTGCAAAGTTCCCTCTGGAACCCTCTGTAACTTTTCGATCTTTGATCTCTTATTACTTAGTTTTCTAGCCTTCTTTCCAGTGAGATTCGTCTTGGTATTCCTCTTTCCATTCTGATTCTTATCTCCTCTTGGCATAGTAACTTTGCGTTGTTGATATTCTTTCCTAGGATTCAAGGGAAATACTTCTTCTCTATTAGGGGTAGGTTCTTCAGTCTTCTGTGAGTCTTCTTGTGTTCTTTCAACTTTGACATCTAAGTTTCTGGTTCTAAATAGCTTCAATCTGTTCTCTTGTTCTTCATTCAACTGTGCAATCCTCCTAGTCATGAAATCTTTTAATTCTTTCTTTTTCTGCTCTAAGACTTCTTCTTCTTTCCTTCTGGTCTGATCCCTTTCAATTCAAGGTTTTCCTAGTAATTTATCAAATGGGGTGTTGTTCTCAATAAATTTAACAACCTCAAAATATTCTTCTGTCGAAGTTCCATGAGCACTCATAGATATATGGGTAAGTCTTCCACATAGGGTTATCAACTTTCTTCTAAATAATACTATTCTCCCTAATGAAGGAATCATAGCAATCTTTCCTAAATTTTCCCAAGTTCTTTCTGTCATAATATTCACCTGTGTTTCTTCATCCAGGACACAGTCAATGTCGAAGTCTCTTATTCTTGCTTCTATGTACTCTTTTTCTTTGAAGATATCTGATAAGTTGATATTTCGATGGTGATTTAGGGTTTCTTTCATTTGTAGCAATATAGTTTCTGATTCTTTCTGGGGTTCTTCCATGGTCTTAGTGTCTTGACCTTCCTCATGGTCTTCTTGTCTCATGTTCATTCTTTCAAGTTTAGAAATCATTCTAGGGAAATCCAAAACATCATGATCCATAGTTTTACGACAAAGACAGCTGGGTCTTCTACCAGGGAATTCCTTAGCAATATGTCCCAGTCTTCTACAGCTATAACAAAGAGTTAATCCTATCTTTCTCTTAAATGATCCCCATCCTTTCCTGTACTGCGCACTAGGATCATGGTAGCTAACTTGCAAAAATTTCTTTCTAGGATCTTGCATCCATTTATTAGTCCAAATATTATTTCAATGCATAGGAATACAATATCTTTCACTATTCTTATCATATCTACTCATATCAAATCTTCTTTCTTCTAGATGCACCCTAGTTTTTAGGCTAGGATAAAATTTATCAAACATACCTAGATCCATATTCTTGAAACAAAAAATTCGACTTATCTTACTTTCGGCAGAGCACAAAGCTTCCAAATCTAAAAATTTTCACTATTCTTACCTCTATCAGAGCACAAAGCATTTAGATCTTACCTCTTTTCTTTAGATTTGCCTCCTTCCTTAGCACAGAGCTTCACAAGTCAAGCAACATATCTACACACAAATCTTTCTTTCTTTTCCTCAATTCCCAACAATCACAGTTTCAAGTCCCGACAGTGGAACCATTTGTTGGCACAGGGGCAGACCCAAGGTTCAACGCTACAACAATGCACCAAAAAAACCCTAACTACTGGCCCTTTCAGAAACACCTATGAAGCAGATGAAGTCTCACTTGAGGTAAAAGTAGGGGTGGTTGCAGGACTCAGATATCTGCAACCTTAGTTGGGACATAGATATGTGATTATAACACCTTATCAAGGCACTTAGCAATTACAGTTCATCGGTATTAAACAAGTATCTACTTCACAAACAAAACCCTAATTACAGAGCATCGTAGTATTCAACCAGATATAGTATGTTCAATCACTAAAAACATCCACATAGGTTAGATATAGCATTCATCCATATTATTAAGCATGTATCATCAACAGATCTATCTATCATTCATCTATATCAAAGCATACAAACAAGTAAACACATAAACACATCAATACATTGCACAAAAAAACCATGACACAAGATTTACATGGTTTACCCCCACCCTGGGGCTACATCCACCAACTCTCCGTCTTCTTTATTAGCTTCTTTCAATCTTCTTATATGAACAAAGAATCAAAATCTACTCCGCAGAGGACATGAGATCTGCACACCTCGCTAGATCCTCTTTCCTTGAGTTATAGCACAAACCCTTCCATAGTCTCTTACAATCACTTGCACTTAGCTCTGCAAGCCTCACACTGTATGCACAAAGAAAATAACACTCAACACTTAGCACACTTGCAACAGACTAGTCACTACTAGTTGCTATTCACTAGTCACACACTACTTCTTACATCGCCTAATACTTCTATTTATAGATTAGAAAATAGGCCTAAGCACGGGTAAACCCATGGGCTGACATTCCCATACCCATTACATAAGCCCAAAAACCCAAAAATCCCTAAAAGGGGCCAAGATCCCGTGATCTTTGCTTCGTCTTGCACTCCACCTTCGATAGCCTATCGAAGTCCCAAAAATAGGTCACACATGACCAAGGATCCTCAAAACTTGGTCAAGGGCCAACATGTTACCTTCGCGTATCGAAATATGCCTTTTGTCCTGAAGAATGTTGGAGCTACTTTTCAGCAGGCCATATCGTTCACCTTTCATGACCTTAAACGCATAGTCGAGGCATACCTAGATGATCTAACATCACGTTCTCGCAAGATATCCAATCATCCTGCCCATTTATGACTAATATTTGAGCAATGTTTCTACTATTGGATTCTCTTGAATCCAAACAAGTGTAGTTTTTGCGTAACATCGGGTCGTTTATTAGGTTTCATCATGTCGAAAAAAGGTATCATGGTCAATCCTCTTAAGGTTGAGGCAATAGTTCAATTTCCTCCCCCACTTACATTACCCCAACTTCAGAGTTTATAGGGAAAAGCAAAGTTTCTTTGTTATTTTGTCGCTAATTATGTCGAGATTATGAAAGGGTTCATGTTATCCACAATTTTGGTCATCGTGATGATGTTATGATGATGTCGTGATGATGGAAAATCAAGCTCTTCACTAAGAATACTTTCCTGAGAAAAGTTGCACTTGTCTTCTTCCAGAAACTATATTTTTCAAGAATGCCTGATTCTTGCAGGCTGCATTAAGCTAGAGTGCGAGAGGTTCGCACTGTAACAAAGGCCAGGGTGCGAACATCTTCTTAAAGAGGAAAAAGATGAAGTTCTCGAGCCTTCTAGAAGATAATCTTCGAGAAGAATGAGTTGGCTAACGAATGGTTGTTCAAGTGCTGGCATTCCAGATATCTTGGGATCATTTTCTATCCAAGTAACTAAATTATCTTCTCCTATATATTGAGGAGATTGCTAATGGAAAAAAGATTAGAAGCAAGCTACCAAGAGATTGATTGGAGAATTGTTGAAAACCTGTATGAAGGACTGCTGCTACAACAGCTAGAGACACCAACAAGGTCATCACAAGTGGTTGATTTTCTTCATGCATGAGAAAGTGTGTATGTCAGAGCTAAGAGCCATCGAAAGGAGACCTACGACATCAAGGCTCAGGTTGTAAGTTTCACTTTCAATTAATTCAATACAGTAATATGTCCCTTTCCCATAAAGATGATGTCA
>JZKD02S1958070.1:496631-508244 GCA_000966675.3 Picea glauca
GGGTTCTCAACAATATCACCATAAAAAAATGTCACCCATTTCCTTAGATAGATGACTTGCTGGATGAACTAAAGAATGCAATGTACTTCACCAAGTTGGATTTAAGGAGTGGCTACCACCAGGTCAGGATTGTAGAGGGTGATGCATGGAAAACCGCCTTCAAAACAAAAAAAAGGCCTTTTTGAGTGGCTTGTGATTCCATTTGGGCTTTGTAATGTTCCAACAACATTCATGCGAGTCATGGATGATATTTTTAGTCCTTTCCTTGATGATTTTGTGATTGTATATTTATATGACATACTTGTTTTTAGTAGGACTTGGAATGACTATGTAACACATGTAAAGTGAGTATTGGATGTCCTAAAGATGAAAAAACTATATGTAAAATTGTCAAAGTGTGACTTCGGAAAAACATCATTGGTTTACTTGGGTCATATTGTTGGAGGTGGTCAACTAAATATCGACCCCTCCAAAGTTGAAGTCATTGTAAATTGGCGTAAACCAACATCAACTACTGAGGTTAGAAGTTTCTTAGGGGAAGTTCAGTACTCAATAAAGTTCATTGCAAACATATCCTACATTAGATAAATTTTACATGCCTTAACCAATGTGAAACAAACCTTCTAGTGGGGAGGTAAACAACAAAATTCCTTCGACACATTGAAGAGAAAAATCAGCAACACACTAGTGCTAGCACTACCTGACCTACAACAACCATTTGAAATTTATATTGATGCTAATGCCTATGCCATGGGAGAAGTCCTTATGAAATAAAGTAAACCCATTTTCTTTCATTCAGAAGCAATTTCTAAGGCTGTGTGTAACTATCCTACATATGACAAAGAACTGCATGCATTAGTACAAAGCGTGAAAAAATGGAAACACTACTTAATGGAAAAGGAAGCAATCATACGCATTGATAATCAACCATTAAAGTATCTCCAGTCACAAACCAGGTTGCAACAATCAAGACAATATAGGTGGATGGTATTTTTACAACAATTCCATTTAGTCATCAGATACAAAAAGGGAACAAGTAAAAAAGTTGAAGACATGCTTTCTAGACCTCCTATTTCTTCATCCATTGTTTTGAAGAATGATTCCTTAGCTCATGATAGTTACATTGAACAATATGCTAATGATGAATATTTCAAGGATGTATATGAGAGGGTACCCCGTGGCTCGTAGGTGGATAATTTTTATGTGCAGGATAACTTGCTCTACCATATGGGAAAGATTTGTATTCCAGTCAATGAAAGAATGCATATAATCAGGGAAGCACATACTTTCCTTGTATCTGGGCACTTTGGGGTAGGTAAGACTATGGCACATTTGAAAAGGTTTTTATATTTTCCCTGAATGAGAGATATTGTAACAAAATATGTAAAGGGGTGTGTGTTGTGATCAACTTGTAATCCCACTAATAGAAAATTGGGGTTGTACACACCACTTCTTGTTCCTTCTCATACTTGGGAAAGTGTTTCCATGGATTTTGTAAGGGGGTTTCCTTTTTCAAAGAGGGGGCATGACTACTTATATGTGGTAGTGGATAGGTTTAGTAAAGTGTGTGTTTTGATGCCATGTAAAAAATAGATCACTGCTGAGAAGATTGCTTATCTTTTCTTTCAACATGTACGGGTCCACTTTGGACTGTCCACATCCATTATATCGGATCGAGACACTCGATTCCTTGGAGATTTTTGGATAAGCTTGTGGAGAATGATGGAGACCAAGATGAAGAGAAGTACTACTTTCCATGCACATACCAATGAATATAGAAAGGTTGTAAACATAACCGTGTTATATTTGCTTCGAGGCTACTGCAACAAACATCCCAAGTTGTGGGATGATCAGATCCAGTATGTACAACATGCATACAACCGTGCCTTGCACTCTTCCACATAGATTTCACCACTCAAGACATGTTTTGGGTATTTAGCTAAGGCTCCCTTGGACTTTATTTTTTGCAAAGATGTCGATTCAAGTGAACAAAGAGAAGAAGATAGAGCCCACAAGTTCATTCAAAGGATTCAACAGGTACACTAGGAAGTACGAGAATAATTGGAAAAGAGTCAGGCACAGTACAAGGATCGCCACAACAAGCACAAATTTGATCATCAGTTTCAAGTGGGAGATCAAGTGTGGATTCACATCAGTAAGGATAGGTTGAAGTGAGAAGGAAAAAAGATCAAACCCATCAGATATGGACCCTTCACCATCTTGGAGAAAACTGACACAAATGCCTTTCACCACAATTTACCACCATACATGCATATATACTCAGTTGTAAACATGGAGAAACTGGAACTTTATGAGCCTCCAATGATCATGGATCAATAGGAGAGTGTTTCAGTGCCATCAATAGACGAGTTTGATCCTGATTACTTAGATGAGTTAAAGGAAGATATCATCCTAGATAGAAGGACGAGGAATTCACGCAGGGGTGATGTTGAATATCTTCGAGTGATCATGAAGGGCACACATCGAAGTAAATCATGGTGGATAGAGAAAGAGAGAATGAGAGAGAAATTACCTCAAATTCCAGTTGACTAATGAGGATTTTAGAGGCCCAAAAGATTCTTAGTGGGGAGGAATGATCCAGGAGGATCCAAAAGGGAAAAAAATCAAAGTACTCAAATCTCAACAAAAACAATGCGAAGTCAAAGTTCTCATCGCAAACTTTTTAGCGACGCAAATGACACCTCAAACAGAGTCCAAACGAAGAAGTTATGTCCGATCAAAGTTATCAGTAAACCTAGTCAAAGTCAATGATGATGTCATCATTTGTACACATGATGTTAGCAGTATATACCAGGGTGATGTTAGTGTTATGTCATGTTGATGTCAATAGGATGATGTGGCAACACCAGGACCTGCCATGTGTCATGCAATTTTTTTTGCCAATTGGACCAGTAAAAAAGTGTCACTTGGAACCCCCAGGAAACACCACATGGCACCTCCTAGGCTGCCATGTGGCCCACACAAAGCTCGACATGTGGGAGGATCTTGACTGGATGAGTATGTGGACCAATTATTGGGTGCCATGTGGTACCCTCAGAGGATTCCACATGTCATCACTATAATCCGCCATGTGGAGGGCAGGTACAATCTCAAGATTTTTGGGCTAATCGTGGTTAAGGGGATAATCCTCGATTATGGTAGTTGATTAAATATTAATTATGGACTGGATTATGGGTGGATTTTATGGTGATTAAATGGTTAATGAAGTGGTTGGTAGTTAAATCATATTAAATAGTATAAATGCTAAACATATAATATAATATATGGTAACATATATCACCCATCCTCCTTTTAAGAAGGGGAGCCCGTGGGTTTGACCCCAGGTCTCCCCAAACTTAGCCAATACTTCTAACCAGTCCGTCAAATGGGCAGAGTTGTAAAATGTTGGTTGTGGAGCCTGATTATCTTCCTGATTCATAGGTCTTTGTTTTCAACCATGTTTATACGCCATGAAGACTTTACACCACAAAAGAATGTACACTTCTCCACGCGGGGGAGTGCAGTGGGGGTTACCCCCCCTGAGGGGTCTGGGGGAAAGCAGGCCCCTAACGAGGGTTCGAGGGTGAATCCCCTGAAGGAAAATTTTCCTTGTAAATGTATATTGTAATTTCATAGTAAATCTGGACCGTTCATTATAATGTTGCATATCTGATGGTACAAGTTATGTTATGGTTTGTTTCCCTAGAAGGCAATTCTATTTTATGAGGGAAATGTATTGCGGTTATGTATCATTGTGAATATTGTATTTTGAGTGAGGAGAATGTGAGAGAGAGAAGAAGAAGTTATAGTGGGTGTGTTGTAGGTTGTATCCCTTCATTTGGTGGATAATAAAGGAGGGACCTAGCAATTTCTCTGGTGGACGTAGCCCACACTGGGTGAACCACATATATCTGTGTCTCTATTGTATTATGTATCTTCTATTTTTTATTTATGCATTTGTTTTATTTTATTTCCCCGTGATCCTATTTTTCTAACAACTGATATCAGAGCGAAAGGTAACTCGTAGGAAAAGAGGGTTCCTGGTTCGAGTGGGAGCAATGGAAGAAGATGAAAAGTTTAGGGTTGAGAAATTTAACATCCAAAACTACCAGTTATGGAAGATGCATATGGAATATTATTTATATCATAATGATCTATTCCTACCATTGGGTGGAATAGAAAAGAAGTCGACAACCATGAAGGATGAAGAATGGGAGGTTCTTGATAGAAAGGAACTAGGAACGATATGACTGAGCCTGGCAGTGTCAGTGGCTTTCAATATTTTGAAAGAAAAGACAATGAAGGAGCTGGTGGACACATTGGATAAACTGTATTAAAAAACCTCAATGTCCAATAAGGTATTTATAATGAAGATATTATTTAATATGATGTCAGAAGGTGGGCCTGTTGTAGATCATTTAAATGAATTTAACGGTTACTAATCAACTAAGTTCTATAAAAGTGGAATTTGATGATGAGGTCATGGATCTTCTAATCATGTGCTCATTTCCAGAAATCTAGAATGTCTTGGTCATGACTATAAGTAACTTTGTCTCTGGTTCAAACACTTTAAAATTTGATGTTTTTGGTGTTATCCTTAGTGAGGAAATGTGACGAAAAAACACAGGTGATACACCAGGTAATGCATTGAACATGGAGAACAAGGGAAGACAAAAGGATAGAGGAAAGAGCTCAAGAAACCATGGGAATCCTAGCAAGGGAAGATCCAAATATAGACTGGGAAAGATAGAGTGCTGGAATTGTGGGAAGAAATGACATTTGAAGAAAGATTGCAAAGCTCCAAAGAAACAAAGAGATGAAAAACATGAGAAAAATTAGGAAGCAAATATAATACATGATGTGTTACAAGATGCTTTGATTCTTTTTGTAGATAATATTTCTGAGTCTTGGGTAGTAGATCTATGGGATTCATTTCATACCACACCCCATATGAAACATTTTGTAGATTATGTTTAAGGTGATTTTGGATAGGTTCATTTGGGTGATGATGCACCATGAAAAATTGTTGGAATGAGAAATGTAAAAATAAAGAAAAGGAATGGAAACCAATGGTTGTTGAAAGAGGTGAGACATGTTCCAGATCTAAGGAAAAATATAATTTCAACAAAGTAGTTGGAAAGTGAAGGTTATATATCCATATTTATAGATAAGGTGTGGAAGGTCACCAAAGGATAATTGGTGATAGAAAAAGGAGAGAAGGTAGGTACATTGTATTTACGTACTAGTAATATTGACTCTTCTATCTCTTTAGCTTCTACATGAGTGGATACAACACTGTGGAATCATAGTCTTGGACACATGAGTAAAAAGGGGATGCATATACTTCACAAAATAAATTTGTTTGCAGATCTTAAACAAATTGATTTGGATTTTTGTGAGCAATGTGTTTATGGAAAACAAAAGAGAGTCATATTTCGCAGAGTCGGAAAAGAAAAGAAGAGTGAAAGGTTAGAGCTTGTGCATACAAATGTATGAGGACCAAATCATGTATCATCTCTTGGTCGATCTTGTTATTATGTTACTTTTATGAATGATGCAACTAGGAAAACTTGGGTTTATTGCATTCGACAAAAATATGATGTTTTCGATACTTTTAAGAAATGGAAAGCTTTTGTTGAGAATGAGACAAGAAAAAGGTTGAAGTGTCTCAGATAATATAATGGAGGTGAATATTGCATAAAGGAGTTTTATGATTACTGTTCATACCATGGGATTCATAGAGAGCAGACAGTTCCAGGAACACCACAAGAAAATGGTGTGTCAGAAAGGATGAACATGACAATCATGGAGCGTGCAAGGAGTATGAGATTGCATGTTGGTTTTCCCTTAAAGTTTTGGGAATATGCTGTAGATATTGATGTTTACTTAATAAACAAAGGACCTTCAAGTTATTTGGATGGTGTAATTCCAGAGGAGGCAGGGACAGGTAAAAAGGTAAACTACTCATTTTTGAAGACTTTTGGTTATGAAGCATTTGTCCATATTGATAAAGAATATAGAACAAAGCTTGAGGACAAATACAAGAAGTGTACCTTTATTGGATACAATGTTAATGATTTTGGTTATCGCTTATGGGATTATGAAAATCACAAAATCATTAGGAGTAGAAATTCCATATTCAATGAGAAGGTCATGTAAAAAGATCAGTTGCAGGGAAAGAAATAGGAAAAAGAAAAACTAGAATACATAGTGCTTGATGAGATCTCTGAAAAAGAAATTCCAAAAGTACCAGAAAATAAAATTTGTACAACAACAGGAGAAACAAGTACCTCAAACTCTTGCAAGTGTTGTTAGAATATCTACCAGGTTAAGTAGACCCCATAAACAATACTCTCCTTCATTGTATTATTTATTGTTGATTGATTCTGGTGAACCAGAATGTTATGAAGAGGTAATGCAGGTAGACACCAAAAATAATTGGGAGAAAGGAATGAAATATGAAATAGAGTCCCTAGTAAATAACCAAAATTGGGATTTGGTTCAGTTTCCTATAGGAAAAAGAGTAGTGCAGAATAAATGGGTTTACAAGTTGAAGGAAGAAGATGGATGAAAAAAAACGATACAAGGATAGACTTGTTGTAAAGGGGTTTGCACAAAACAAACGTATAGATTTTGATGAAACATTTTATCCTGTTGTTAAAATGAATTGAATTAGGACTATCTTAAGTATTGTGGAAGTAGAAGATTTGCATCTTGAACAGTTAGATGTAAAAACAACTTTTATCCATGGGGATTTGGAGGAAGAGATTTATATGCAGCAACCACAGGGGTATGAGGTCAAAGGGAAGGAGAATTTGGTATGCAAGTTGAAGAATAGCTTGTATGGCCTAAAGAAATCTCCAAGGAAGTGGTAATTAAAGTTTGACAGGTTTATGAAAGAACAAGGTTATAATAGATGTCATTCTGATCACTGCGTTTATTTTAAAAGGCTTGAAAATAGAATCTATATTATCTTTCTATTGTATGTAGATGGCATGCTTGTTGCAGGGTTTAATATGTAGGATATAAATTTGCTCAAGAATAAATTAGCTAATTCATTTGCGATGAAGGATTTGGGTGCTGCAAAGAAAATCCTTGGTATGAGAATAATAAGAGACAAGAAAAATCGCAAATTGACATTGTCTCAGGGTGAGTACATAGAAAAGGTGTTAGAGAGGTTTAGAATGAAGAATACAAAACCAATTAGTACACCTTTGGACAACCATTTAAAATTAACTAAGGAAATGTGTTCCAAGACATAGGAGGAGATTGAATACATGCACAGGGTCCCTTATTCATGAGTAGTTGGTAGCTTGATGTATGTGATGACTTGCACAAGACCAAATATTGCACATGTAGTGGGAGTTGTGAGCATGTATATGAACAATACAGGTAAAGAACATTGGGGGGTAGTAAAGTGGATTCTCAGGTATTTGAGAGGTACCGCTACTCATGCATTATGTTTTGAAGGTTCAGACATTGTTCTATCGGGATATGTTGATTGCGATATGGAAGGTGATAAAGATAGCAGGAGGAGCACCACAGGGTATGTTTTTACTGTAGGTGGAACAACAATAAGTTGGATTTTGAGACTGCAAAAGGTTTTTGCACTTTCAACAACAGAAGCAGAGTATGCTACTGCTAGAGAGGTTAGTAAAGAAATGATTTGGTTACATATTTTTATGGAGGAATTGGGAAAGAAGCAGGATAATAATATGTTGTACTGTGACAATGAGAGTGCCATTCATATTGAAAAGAACTCAACCTTCCATTCGAATACTAAGAATATAAAACTCAGGTACCATTTCATACGATCCATATTGGAAGATGGACATTTGAAGTTGGACAAGATACACACTAGAAAATCCTTGGTATGAGAATAACAAGAGACAAGAAAAATCGCAAATTGACATTGTCTCGGGGTGAGTACATAGAAAATGTGTTGGAGAGGTTTAGAATGAAGAATACAAAAACAGTTAGTATACCTTTTTCCAACCATTTAAAATTAACTAAGGAAATGTGTCCCAAGAGATAGGAGGATATATAATACATGTCCAGGGTCCCTTATTCATCAGCAGTTGGCAGCTTGATGTATGTGATGGCTTGTAGAAGACCAAATATTGGACATGTAGTAGGAGTTGTGAGCATGTATATGAACAATACAGGTAAACAACATTGGGAGGTAGTAAAGTGGATTCTCAGTCATTTGAGAGGTACTACTACTCATGGATTATGTTTTGAAGGTTTAAACACTATTCTACAGGGACATGTTGATTGAGATATGGAAGGTGATAAAGATAGAAGGAGGAGCACCACAGGGTATGTTTTTACTATAGGTGGAACAACAATAAGTTGGATTTTGAGACTGCAAAAGGTTGTTGCACTTTCAACAACAGAAGTAGAGTATGTCACTGCTACAGAGGCTAGTAAAGAAATGATTTGGTTACAGAGGTTTATGGAGGAATTGGGAAAGAAGCAGAATAATAACAAGTTGTACTGTGACAGTGAGAGTGCCATTCATATTGAAAATAACTTAGCCTTCCATTAGAATACTAAGAATATAAAACTTAGTTACCATTTCATATGATCCATCTTGGAAGATGGACATTTGAAGTTGGACAAGATACAGACTAGCCAGAATCCTGCAGACATGTTAACTAAGGGAGTAACTAGGGAGAAAATGAGTTCATACTCAGTTTTAGTTGGTCTTCAAGCATGAAGGTGAAGATGAGAAATTTTCCAAGTCCAAGAAGGATCATAGTCCAAAAGATACAACAACGTTGGAGTTTTTGAGACCAGTCTCCAAGTGGGAGATTGTTGGTTGTGGAGCCTGATTATCTTCCTGATTAAGAGGTCTTTGTTTTCAGTCGTGTTTATACACCATGAAGACTTTACACCTTGGAAGAATTTACACTCCTCCACGCGGGGGAATTCAGGGGGGGTTACCCCCCCTGCAGGGTCTGGGGGAAAGTGATCCCCTGGCGGGGGTTCGGGGGTGAAGCCCCCGAAGGAAAAAATGCCTTGTAAATGTATATTGTAATTTCATAGTAAATCTAGATTGTTCATTATAAGGTTGCAGAAATGACGGTAGAAGTTATGTTAGGGTTTTTTTTCCTAGAAGGAAACCCTCTTTTATGAGGGAAATGTATTGTAGCTATGTATCATTATGAATATTGTATTCTGAGTGAGGAGATCGTGAGAGAGAGAAGAGGAAGTTACATCGGGTGTGTTGTAGGTTGTATCCCTTCATTTGCTGGATAATAATAAAGGAAAGACCTGGAAATTTCTCTGGTGAACGTAGCCCACACTGGGTGAAACATGTATATCTATGTCTCTATTGTATTATGTATCTTCTGTGTTTTATTTCCGCATTTGTTTTATTTTATTGCTTTGCGATCCTATTTTTCTAACAATAAAATCCATCCCAAACCCATTACTTAAACACCTTTCTTACCAGTGCTCGGGGAGAATGTGTGCCTAGAGGTCATACATGCATGAAAATCTATGTAAATAAAAATATTTTACTGCAGGTGGTGGCACATTTTATGAGGAAAAGAGCCCAATAGAGGCCTAGAGGTGTCTTTGTTCGTTTGAGACGAATTTACTGTTGATTTTGCACTACTCCTTGCCACGAGTCCACTGATGATGTTTGTTTTTACATTAGAGTTGTGGATCAGAAGACCATTTTTTAGGCTTGAGGTATAATGATGTATTTGTGCCAATTTTATTGCTGAGAATAATATAAAGCCTCTCCACTTTAAAGCAGGGCTCGGAGACATAGTCCATATTGGACGAACTCCATTATCAAGCTATTGTGTTATTGTCTCATTTCTATTCTTTTCTCCATATTTCTTTCTTATTTAATTAATGTTGCACATAAGTTGTGATTCATACTCTTAATGCTATTTATGTAATGTCATCGATGAAAATATCTTGGATTAAGATTTAGATCTGCCCCGCCCCCCCCTCTCGAAGACTTATTTTTATTCCTATCTTGGGGACAACCTCTTACAAATAAAATATCTTTTCTATGACTGTCCATGCTTTTCTTCCTCGTCTCTTCCAAAAACAAGGATGCAAATACAACCTCATACTGTAATGCAGCTTGAGTGGTACTACCAATAGCTACAACCAAATTATCCCGAGAGTTTGGAAAAGAAAATAACAAGGTAATACACTTATCTTCTTCTGCAAACTTATTATCAACATAGACAAGTTGACTTACCAGAGTATTGAAGGAATTTAGATGCTCTATTACATAATCCCCATCTTCCATCTTAAGATGCTACACCTTCTTTCAAAGAAACAACTTGTTTACCAGGGAATTTGACTGATACAAATTCCCCAAGTTTTCCCATAGTTCCTTGGTTGTATATTCTCCCGACACATTAATTTATACCGAATCTTCCAGCCATAGTCAATCATACTCCTTTCTCTTCTATCCAACTTCTCCCAATCTTATTTCAACATATCGGTAGATTGCATACTAGTAGTTTGTGTACCAATAGGTTGTGTACTAGAATCTACAATGATCCATCATTCTTTTTCTACAAGAAGGTCCTCAATCTTGAGCTAACATAGATCAAAGATTTGACAGTTGAACTTCTCAATCTCGATTCTAGAACTACTCGCCATTCTCTTTCATCACATGAATCACCACTGCAAAGCTCCCACTGAACCCAAGTTTATCACAGACCCAAGATAAATTTGATCTATCAAGACCGAGCTAAACCCTCAACAACGAAGGCATCCCCCTGAATCCTAAAAATGTGATTGGATACAACATGTAAGTTTTAAACCTTTGAAGTAAAGCAATGCATACATATTCTTAAGAAAAACATAAATTAATCAATGAATCATACACATAGTACACAAACATTTATGTTGGAAACCCTTAACCAAAAGAAAACCAACCATCCTTGGTTCCACACCTCTCAACTCTTCATTGCATTAATTTCACCATTCACAATACAATATATACAATATTTTAGGTATTCTGTAGCTACTAAAACCCTAATCCTTTAATCCAAGATTAATTTAGAAAACCGCTAAAATAACAAATATGGTGATGGGATCGTCAAATCCGATACACTCCCCCCTCACCCCATACAAAGAAACATGCAAAGAATATAACACATACCCAACAAAAGAAGCTTGCCGTTGAGAAAGTACCAAGTTCTAGTGAAGTTTATGAAATTATATAAGGACCATAAGGAAAAATAGAGTTAGGATAGAATTGAATTTGAAAACAAAATCGTGTGGATTTTGAAGAGTACCAAAGAACAAGGACGTTGGAAATATGCAAGAGTTTTGATAATGGAAGAAGACCCAAGTTCAAGTGCGTCAAAGTCATGATTTCATTTAAGTGGGATTCCTTTTCTATTATGCTTTTAGTTTATGTACTTGGAGTTTTGTTAAGAGGTAGGTGATTAATTTTGTTAAATTTAAATATATCTCATGACCTTGATTTTGTAATAGTCATGGACCCGTTCGTTTCTTTTTGTGTAGACCCAACTTAGCTATTAAAATGGTCTTCAACGATATCTTAAGGTAATGTTTTGTAAGACTAGTTTTGTGTATGGACTAGGCAAGGCCAATGTTATGTAAACCTAA
>JZKD02S1958070.1:509381-538181 GCA_000966675.3 Picea glauca
ATTATTATTATTATTATTATTATTATTATTATTATTATTATTATTATTATTATTATTATTATTATTATTATTATTATTATTATTATTATTATTATTATTATTATTATTAATGATGTGAAAGAAAAAATTGAAAAATTTTGTATGACTTTTTATTTTTATTTTTTCATGCACTAGATTGGATAATGTTAGTATGACTTTTTATTTTTATTTTTTCATGCACTGGATTGGATAAAAATATAAAGATTTTGTATATATATATTTTTCAATATATATGTGGATTGGGGTCATTGGATATTTGGTGAGTGATACATGATTTGGTAGGTGATACAAGTACAATTATTTTGTATATATATTTTTATTATATGTAGAGTGAATTAATGATTTTTTTAGGTGATAAAGTAGGACAACTTTGTTTATGTTGTTTTTTAATTACATTCAAATTTAAGTTTTATTAAAAATCTATTTTAAATTAAATATTTATATAATTAAAAAAAAAACAAATTAGTTTTTTATATATTTATAAAATTATTATTATTATTATTATTTTTAATTTTTATTATTGAAATATTATTACAACTCAATTTTTGAACATATACCTAAATTAATTATATGATGATGGAAAGTGTGTATGTTGAAATAAATATAAGCAAGTAAAAGTAAAACTAAAACATAAGACACCATACCATATCATTTTTGTGTTGTATGAGGTACACTTAAACTTGTTATCACAACATCTATGTAATTAAACAACTCAAAAACTCTAAGTATATGCACTAGGGACAATTAATAAAATCATGTTTATATTAAGTAATGTTCACAACATATATGTAATTAAATAACTAAAAAACTCTAAGTATATGCACTAGGTACAATTAATAAAATCATGTTTATATTAAGTAATGTGAGGAAGGGCAAAGGCTTGTTTATACGAGTAATTTGACGAGGAGCAAAGTTTTATTTAAAGAAAACGAATAAAAATAATTCAATTTATTTAATTTTGTATATACTAAAAATTTAATGTGGTAATTTATTATTTAGGGATAAGAAATATGAATAATTTATTATTTAGAGATAAGAAATATGAAAGAATTAATAAATTAATATAATTTAAAATATATTAAGAAATATAATGAATAACGAAGGCATGTGCTCATAATTTATTATTTAAATATAAAGAATGTGGACACTTCAAAATGTTGGTTAGTTAGTAAGTATAGAAATGTATTATTTTATTTATAATATTAATTTATCAAATTCATAAAGGGATTATGATATTAAAAAAATTAGACAAATGAAATTATCAAATTCATAAAGGAATCATGATATTAAAAAAATTAGACAAATGAAATTATGAAGTAATAAGTTTTGTAATCAACACAAAAGAATATCAAGGTAATCTAAGTGAGTTTGAAAAAACATTAAAATTAGAAAAAAATAAAAATAAAAATGATTATCTAAAAAGGGAAAGGTCTAGGGGAATTGGTAACAACAACAACAAGCACGCCCTCCGAGTAAATCTGGATGAGAATCAAACTTGAGACTTCTTTTTACATATTTACTTCCATTTACATGGCACTTCCAATCGATCTACACCCCTACAGGCTTATAATAAGTTTTTTAATAGAAAATTAATTATACAATTTTTTTTAATAAAAACTTAACTATACAACTTTTTAATTAAAAACTTAATTATACAAACAAATATAAATAATAGAATTTCTTATAAACAAACTATTAAGAAAATTTCTTATAAACAAACTAATAAGAGAAATTCTTATAAACAAACTATTGAATTGCTTCCTAAGCTCAACCCTAAATATTCTCCATGTCAAAGCTATTTTTTCAACAAATATCTAATAAATAAAAAACAAATAAGATCCATTTGATGACCAATGATAGCCATTAGAAAATTACTTATCCCATATTAGGTTTCAATTTTAGAATATTAAGATTCTGTTTTAAAATCTGAGGGACCTTAATACGCTTAATATGATGAATGCTTATGCTATTATGAAAACAATGTTTTAGAGAGGCATTTTTGAAACCTTCACAATTATGAAAGTTTGTAGTGGAGGTTTCTACGGAGGTTTTAGTAGTTCATGTATCATGGTATTTTATTTTTCTCATGGTACACATTGCACATGATAAACAAACACATTCATACTTTGTACAATTAGAAAGTGCCGCATTACATGTAATGTACTATTGAAATGAAATTGTGCCATTCAATATTGTTCTCATCGGTGCCATGGATTCCCCTACATGCACTGGACATAGTGCATCATGTTTATAAAGGTTCAACCAAAACAAGTACAAAGAAGGAACACTATTCAACAATATGATCACTAATAGGCCATGTATCAATATTCTTTAAACCCAAAAAAAACACATTACTCATGTGATTCACTGTTTAAATGAAATAATGTCATGTAATGATATTCTTATCAACTCCCTTGTTTCTTTGAGACAAGCTATACCTAGTGCATCATTGTGTTAAAGGTGCACTATGACATACTGATTATTGATAAACCCAAAACTCCCATTACAATTTATGGTTCACTAATCAAATGAAATTACCTCATGCACTATTGCAATTTTTGGATTTTACATGGACTCATTATTACCAATGCTTACAATTTATGAAGCAATGGTAAACCCTTATACACTAAGTATGCCTTACTTTTTTTTCATTGTTTGTTGTTCTCCATTATCCTTACACACTGCCTTACCATTGATTTGTTGTGTATCCATTATCCTTATTATTTGTTCAAAGAAGTAGGATTTTAGAGTTTCTCCTTGTAGGGTACCAGATGTAATGTAATGTAACATCTAGAAACAAAAATATTCAACAAAATACCAATGGAATAGGAAAATATTGAGAATAGAAGCACCAACAACAATACCTTTATCGAAAGAAATAAATGGTCACTTGCCTCTTCGAGAGGGAAACCTCCAACATAGTAGCTCTCTATTACAATACTTTTCATGACAAATATTTCTCATGCCTCCTACTCTTATTTATACTAATTCTATTTTCTAAAGAACATTCTAGAGGGAGATCTTTCTAGAAGTGGAAGCTTCTATTAAATCTTCTTACATTGAATTGTTGACATTGATTAAATATCCCTTATTAACTGATTGTTGGCCCTTGGTTATGGAAGGTTGCGAATATTAAGGAAAGAAGCGCGAAGTGCAAACTGCATAGAAGACAAGTTGACTCAGATTGGGTCAAAGTGGCTAAAAGAGAAGAAAAGACAGAGCGAAGTAAGAGAAAGCAAGTTGTTGGATGGGGAGATCGAGGAAGACAGATGATCAAGGAATATTGATTGTGGATGAATCAACAAGAAGAAAAAGCCACCAATAGATGCTTTGGAGCACCTCACAAGAAAGAAGGAAAGATAGGCCGACGAAGTCCTAAAAATGTGGGTCAAGTTGACCTAGGGTTTTAGACACCTAGGGTTTTGGTATTTAGGGTTTTGACACCTAGGTTTTGGCCTAAGGTTGTCCGAGAGTCATTGTAATGTATAAATAAAGGTCAAGAGGACCTAGGATGGGGTCGATAAGGTCATGATGAGTGATTGTTGTTATTTTTGAGAGAGAAGTATTGTGTGGTGAGAGAAGTATGTGTTGTAAGATCTTCCGCTGGGTGCGAAGAACAACCCTGCAGTTGGGTGCGCAGGGAGGGGAGAGAAGAGAAAGAAAGAAAGAGAGATATGCAAGATAAGAGTGCAGATAGAACTGTATGCTTTCATCTAATATATTATAAAGAACAGTTCTATGGACGTATCCCTAGGGAGAGGGTGAACCATGTATATCCTGTTGTTGTGTGTGATTGATGATGTGTTCTTCTGATATCTGATATACTATTAATGCAATATTGTGTTAGATCTAAGATATAGTTTGCATAGTAGGCTTAAGAAAGATAAAAAATAACTAGCTCTGTGTGAGAGTGTTTCCCTGGATCCACTTTGCATTTCCTCTGGTTGTAGACACCTATGTCCTGCAACCCCCTATAGCTACTTCAGGTGAGACTACATCTTCTTTGTAGGTGTTTCTGAAAGGGCCAATAGTTAGGGCTTGTTGGTGTGCTATTAGAGCTGAACCCTGGGTCTACCCTGGTGCCAACAAATGGTTCCCTTGCCGGGACCAAGATCTTCTTGAGGGAATGTCAAGGTGGTTTCCAGTGAAGACAAAGATTCATAAGTGGATAGAAGAACAAGAGAAGGACTTTGTTGAAGCTCAGAATAAGAACCCTAATCTTGGTACAAAGGATTGGTTGGGAAAGTATATCTTTACTTATATACATGAGAGTTTATTTGGAGGAATTCATAAGGAGCTATATGAGTGGCTAGCCAGATTAGCAGATACCCAGTTTGAAATCAGACTCAGACCACCTGTGGTTTGGACATCGGCACTAATCAAGAAGGTCAAGAGAGTTGATAGCGTTATGTCGAGAGTAGTAGATAACTGGTTTGATAGTACCATTGGAGGGTATATCACTGAGTTTGCTATTGAAAGAGTGGAATCATATAGCCAATAAGAGAGGTATTTATTTAAGGGACCTAGAGGAAATTTTTTACATTTCCTGAATTTGAAGATCAAGATGTTATTGCATGAGAAGAACATCCTAAAGATATAGTAGTGGGTCAAATTGAAAAAGATAATGTTCAAGAATTTAGATAGCGAAAATGACACAGAGGTCAGACACACGTGTAGTGGGAGAACCTTCAGAGAAGTTCCTCTGGTGAACTTATTTGAGCAGAATCACGAACCACCAGCATAGGAAGAAGGGTTATATAGTGGAGAAGAAGAAGAGCTACTGAACGAGGAACATTCAGATTTCGCTAGGGAGAAGAAAGGAAGACTAAAGAACCTCGCCGAGAAGAGTCAGAGACTTCAGGGACTGCGTAGACTGTTGAAGTAAGTACTATTACGACTCCTGTTGTTTTAACAACATTAAGTAACCAAAGTAACATAAGTTATCAGAGCACTCAGAGCACTGGTATGAGTGGTTCAGTGCATACTCAGTCAGGAACCCTAGGAAGATCTATGGAAGATGAGATGAGGTTACCCACCTTTAGGGGGGATGGATCTGAAGATCCTAATCAACATTGGTTCTTATGCGAAGCTGTATGGAGTATTAAGAATGTCACCGACGAAGCTGTTAAGAGAGCTCAGTTTAGTACTACCCTAAGATACCGTGCACTGAGATGGTACATGAAGTTCATCTTAGGAGTTGTCCACTTGAAACCACTGAACGAGATCAATACTTCATTGATTGCAGAATTCAAGAAACCCAAGTCAGAGTCACAGTGCATCGCAGAGTTGAAAGAAATCAAGTAGAGAGTAGCTGAACCTGTCTGGGAGTTTGATCATAGGTTTAAGACCCTGACAGGTCATTTGCATTTTTAGATTCTAGACGAACAGAATAAAGAACGGTTCATTGCTGCCCTCTTACCACACAAAAGATTCCCTCTGATGCAACAGAAGATCGCGTCTCAGGCTGAGGCACTGGAGATTGCCATGAAACTAGAATCATCCCCTATGGGAGAATCCAACTTAGGTATGAGTCAAATTTTGAGTCAACTAACTAGCTTATCACTGCAGGTCGAAGATATGAAAAAACATAAGGGAAAAGATAAAAGAGAATATATTTGGTGTATCAGATGCAAATCAGAAGGCCATGACAAGGAGAATTGTCCTCTATTTCACAAGTACTTGGCTTCAGGAGCCCCGATCCCTTTGAAGCAAGTTACCCTACCTTGGTGTGAGGTATGTAGAAATAGACATCGCCCAGGAGAATGCTAGTACATGAAAAAATATGTCCAAAAACCTACCAACCTTTACTGCACATTTTGTAAATCCGTGGGGCATGATGGGAAATATTGTAGGGATTATGACCTCTTGCATGAAAGATCAAGAGACACATATAGAATTCAAGGCGAATTACAACAAGAAGGAAATACTACGCAGTTTAACTCCCCAGGAAGAGGAAACTTCAACCCTCGTGGTGGATTCAGAGGAAGAGGACGAGGAGGAGGTATGGGTCGAGGTTGAGGTCAGATCATTTGTTATAACTGCACATATCTAGGTCACTTGGCAAGGGACTGTCAGAACCCTTGTACCACTTGCATTTACTGCAACTCATTTGAACATGCCATAGAAGATTGTCCCGCGTTGTTAGCCAAACTTCAGGAAAGACGAGGAGGGAACCAAAAAGTACAACTAATCTCAGCAGAACCTTGCGGAGTGGATCCTAAAGTCACCATTATCACTAGAGGAGGCGCTGCTACAGGAGAAGACATGGTGACTCCAGGGAAGATTACAGAAGAATCAGGAGTTAAAAGAACTACAAAGAAGACACAGGAGTTTGATCCAAAGAACGAGAAGCAGAAATTTGAGGAGGCAAGAAAAGAGTTTGAAAAAGATTAGGCTTCTTCATCAAAGGCACAACCAGAAGTGATAGAATGTGGAATTCCCTTGGCCTTTGATCAATCTTCTTCACCCAGAGAAGGAAAATAGGTAAGCATACTTATGGAATTCTTATGTACTTTCATTAATTTGATTAAGGATGAAAAATCCATACAAGAATTACAAAATTTGATCAGAAAGTATGAGATAGGAAGGGTAGATCCTCTACTGAATAAAGAAGTACATCAAATATCCAAAAAGAGAAGGACAAATAAGGAACTACAACTTAATGCTCAAATTGGAGATTATGATATATATTATGTGGTCCTCGACTTAGGGTCGGAGGTCAATGTTATGACAAAGAAGACCTGGGCACTGATGGGAAAACATAAGTTGATATATTCCCCTATCAGGCTTAGGATGGCTAATCAGCAGGAAGTAAGACCCTTTGGTAGGATGGAGAATGTCCCTGTGGACATCGACAGGGTAAGAACATTTGTGGACTTCAAGGTGATTGAGATAGTTGATGGTAGTTGTCCTTATCTTGCACGGTTAGGAATTGATTAGGCTTTCAACAATTCCACTGTTGTTGACTTAAAGAAAAGAATAATGACATTTGAAGGTGATGGACTTAGGGTCATTACACCTCTAGATCCCGATGAAGGTCGAAGATACACAGAACCCATCAGAGAGGAAGACCACGCATATGAGCTAGATAATATATAAATTGACAGCAAGACAACAGGATTACATTAACCCTACAACAGATGGGAATTTAAGCTAGAGAAGTGACCAAACATGTTCATCAGATTCAGAAGAAGCACTAGAGAACTGGAAGAACAAAATGTATGAAGTTTATGCACGGAGATGTGCCAGATTGACCAAGGAAGTTTGCTGAATTGGAACAAAAGTAAGTAACTTGGCCACATTTGATGGTTTAAATCATTTAGAAATGTTCTTACTGGAATTTGAAGAAGTTGTACCAGTACAACAGAGATTGTTGGCACTAGATGAGGCTTTGAAAGCTACTCCAACAAGATGGTGGGGGACACATAAAAATAACATCGCGGACTGGATGCGATGTCGCACTTTGATGACAACACGATTTTTAGGCAACATTGAAGGATACAAAGTTTGATACATAGGTCAAAGATGTCCGAAGGACCATGTGCAAGGTTGTGAGGAGGCCTGGAGCAAAATTCCTCAAGAACAATGGGTGCATAAATTCATCAACACATTGGACACAATGCCCATCAATTGGTATCTTCAAGAAGAACTGTGCCTCACCACTTCAGATTGGTACGGTATGACTCAAAAATTTGTAGCTACATTTTCATTTGAAATCTAGTACCCTTCAGTAGATCAAGCTCTACAAGTTGTTAGATAGAAAGTCTTTGAGGAGGCACCTAGCCTCCCTGTGGAGCAAGAAGATTATGAATGGACTGTACCTCTTCAGAAATTGCAAGGATGTTACAATATCAATGTTGATGAAGATGATGATCCTAGAAATGTGAACATCGCAGAAATGGAAGGACAGAGAGACGTAGAAGGACCAGGATTCAAACTACCTTTCATTGGACAACCAATCAAAATCAAGAAAGTTAATATTGGAACATAGCAAGAACCTAAGATTTCTAATGTTGGAGATTACCGGGATGATGCCACCATTGATAAGATCAAAATATTACTGCATGAATATCAAGACTTATTCCCAACCAATTTCATTGATATGAAGGGAATAAAAGGGCCCATAGGAGAGATGAAGATCCCCTTGAAACCAGATGCAAGGCCAGTTAAGCAGAGACCCTATAGATTGAATCCCAAATATAAGGAAAAAGTTAAGATTGAACTAGACCGAATGCTGGAAGCAGGAATCATTGAACATGTGGAAGAGCCAGAATGGATTAGTCCTATAGTGGTACAAGATAAGAAGACATGAGAGATCAGGATCTCTGTAGATATCATAAATATGAATGATGCATGTTTGCATGACCCCTTCCCTACACCATTTACAAACGAAGTGTTAGATAATGTAGGAGGACATGAGGTATATTCCTTTACAGATGGAATTTCAGGTTATAACCAGATCAGGATTGCCAAGGAAGATCACCAAAAGACTACATTTGCAACAGAATGGGGTTCCTACCAGTACACAGTGATGCCCTTCGGATTGAAGAATGCACTAACCATCTTTTCCAAGGTGGTGGTTGAAGCGTTCAAGGAGTTTTTACATAAATTTTTGGAAGCATATTTTGATGATTGGATTGCTTTTAGCTTATTACAAAATCATATTGAATGTTTAAGACTAATGTTGGATAAGTGAAGGCAATGCCAGGTTTCCCTGAATCTGAAGAAGTGCATCTTCTTTTCACCCTTTGGAGTGTTGCTGGGCCATATTGTGTGTAAGCAGGGGTTGTTGGTAGATCCGTCCAAGATTGCCATTATTGTTGATCTACCCCCTCCTACCTCAGTCACACAACTGCGCACTACGCTAGGACATACTGGATACTACATGAAGTTCATTAAGGGATATGCACATATTAAAGCACCCATGGAGAAGCTTATGAGGAAATATTGTTAGTTTCAATGGACAGAAGAATGTCAGTAGATCTTTGACACACTGAAACAGAAAATGGTTACTGCGCCTATTCTTGTTTTCCCAGATTGGAGAAAGGAATTTCATGTGCATGTCAATGCATCTTATATTGCATTAGGATCAGTGTTAGCACAACTAGGAGCAAGAGATATTGACCACCCATTATCCTTTGCTAGCAGGAAGCTCTCAAAAGCTGAGATAAATTACACCACCACTGAGAGAGAAGGTTTAGCCATGGTGTATGCACTACAAAAGTTTCATCACTACTTGTTGGGAGGAAATTTTAAGATGTTCACTGATCACTCTGTGTTGAAATACCTAGTCAACAAGCTGGTGTTGGGAGGAATAATATGCAGATGGATACTATTATTCCAGAAATATGATTTTGAGATTGTGGTCAAGCCAAGGAGAATGAACAAGGGACCTGATCATTTATCTAGGTTGGAGCATGGAGAGGAACCTACTAGTTTGGAGGATACACTACCAGATTCATAGTTTTTGGCCATCAGAAGGGTTGATGACCACTTTTCCGAGATAGTCCAGTTCCTGCCAAAAGGAATGCCACCTAGTGAATATACAATCATACAGAAGAAACAACTGGTAGTGTGTGCTGTAGATTTTTCACATATAGGCGGACAACTATACAATATGGGACTTGATGAGATCCCGAGGAGATGCGTTATGGAGGTAGAAAGACCAATGATTTTAGCAGAAGCACATGAAGACATCGCAGGAGGACACTATGCAGGGAAAGAAACAACGCAGAAGGTTCTTAGAGCTAGCCTCTGGTGGCCTACTTTACAAGATGCCAAGGAATACTATAAAGCCTACGATGTATGCCAAAGAGTTGGGAATCCTTCCCAAAGAGATGAGATACCTTTAGCACCACAACTGACTTTGCAGGCATTTGAGAAATGGGCAATTGATTTCGTGGGACCTATAAACCCACTAGGGAAGTGCATAGGAGCTGGATACATCATCACTTCGACAGAGTATTTGACAAGATGGGCAGAAGCAAGAGAAGTTAAGGACTGTAGTGCAACTATAGTTGCACGATCTATATTTGAGGATTTCATAACCAGGTTTGGATGCCTGAAGACCTTGATGAGCGATCAAGGCACACACTTTATTAATAAGACTGTTGAATATTTGAATCAGGAATTCAAAGTCCGCCATCGGAAGATTACTTCTTACCATCCAAAAGTGATTGTGATGGTCGAAGATTTCAACAAGATCTTGGAGACAATACTGATGAAGATTTGTAGTCTGAACAGGTATGACTGGGATTTGAGAGTTCCAACAGTACTATGGGCCTCTAGAACTACTTGCAAGAAGCTAACAATGCAGACTCCCTTTAAGTTGGTGTATGACCTAGAAGCACCCGTCCCTATGGAATATTTGGTTCCTAGTCTCAGAATTGCAGCATTCACAGACATGGATGACACTGGAACTGTTCAAGAGAGGCTTGCGCAGTTGGTAGAACTAGAATAAGATTGATTTATCGCAGGATTCCATCAAAAAATATAGAAGGAACGAGAAAAGGCCTATCATGATAGGCACATCAAGAAGAAAGCATTCAATCAAGGAGATCTGGTATTGGCATATGACAGTAATTTCATGAAGCATCCAGGGAAGTTCAGGACACATTGGCTTGGGCCATATGAGGTTGCTTACGTTACAGAAGGAGGAGTTGCACAATTGAATACTTTGAATGGAGAATGTAAGGAAGGTTTGGTGAATGAGATCCGGTTGAAATTGTACTATGACAACCAGCTTCCTCGTAGCTCCCAGTAGAAGCATAAGAAAAATGGTCTAAGTACCAGGTGCAGTTGAAACTTGGTACCAGACATAGAAAAAATAGTATGCACAAGGAAATAAGGGTGGGACAAAGACGAAAGAACAGGTTTCCCCGCACAATCCGAAGATAAAGAAAAACAAAAGGTTCAGACCTGAAGTGCCTTGGGATGAGTCACATGTGAGTGTTGGGGGCCTGTTGGCCCTTGGTTATGGAAGGCTGTGAAGATTAAGGAAAGAAGCGCAAAGTGAGAACTAAGCAGAAGACAAGTTGTCTGAGATTGGGTCGAAGTGGCCAAAAGGGAAGAAAAGACGGAGCAAAGTAAGAGAAAGCAATTCGTTGGATGGGGATATCAAGGAAGACAGATCAACAAGGAAGATGGATTGTGGATGAATCATCAAGTAGAAAAATCCACCAATGGATGCTTTGGAGCACCTCGCAAGAAAGAAGGAAAGACAGGTTGGCGAAGCCCTGAAAATGTGGGTCAAGTTGACCTAGGATTTTAGATATCTATGGTTTTGGTATTTAGGGTTTTGACACCTAGGTTTCAGCCTAAGGTTGTTCAAGAGTCATTGTAATGTATAAATAAAGGTTAAGAGGACCTGGGATGGGGTCAATAAGGTTATGATGAGTGATTGTTGTTATTGTTGAGAGAGAAGTATTATGTGGTGAGATAAGTCTGTGTTTTAAGATCTTCAGCTGGGTGTGAAGATCAACCTTGCAGTTGGGTGCATAGGGAGGGGAGAGAAGAGAAAGAAAGAAAGAGATATATGCAAGCTAAGAGTGCAGATAGAACTGTATGCTTTCATCTAATATATTATAAAGCGTAGTTCTGTGGACGTATCCCTAGGGAGAGGGTGAACCACGTATATCCTGTTGTTGTGTGTGATTGATGTTGTGTTCTTATGATCTCTGATATACTGTTAATGCAATATTGTGTTAGATGTGAGATATAGTTCACTCGGTAGGATTAAGAAAGATAAAGAATAACTATCTTTGCATGAGAGTGTTTTCCTGGATCCACTTTTCATTTCCTCTGGTTGTAGACACCTGTGTCCTGAAACCCCCTATAGCTACTTCGGGTGAGACTGCATCTTCTTTGCAGGTGTTTCCGAAAGGGCCAGTAGTTAGGGATTGTTGGTGCACTGTTATAACTAAACCCTGGGTCTGCCCTGGTGCTAATACTAATGTCAACCTTTTTTACATGGAAAATATATTATTCTACCTACGTGAGGGGTTAGGGAGGTTAGGTCCCTAACATGCCCTCCCCCTTGAAGAAAAACCTTATCCTTGAGGCTTGAGATAAGGAAATTGTTTCGGAATGGTGGCTGACTCCTGAGTGACATCTTCTGGAGTTGCATCTTTGCATCTTATGGTGCGCCAACAAAGATGATGCTCTCACTGATCCAAGACAACTTGTGGTTGCAACCAAATGGAACCTTATTTATCCAACTTAGGGAGACTAGTTTTAGTTTGGAACTTAGTTCCAATCACTTTATTTAAGCATGAGACATGAAATCAAGGATGGATCTTAGAATGACTGGGCAGAGCTAACTAGTAGGCCATAGGCCCAAATCACTTGAGAATTGTATAAGGACCATAAAATTTGGGAGAAAGTTTCTGACAATGTTCAACTTTGACTGAATTTTTATTATAAAGTTGTAGACGAAGAAACACCTATTCCCCTTCAATAAATTTAAATTCAGAACGACCTTGATTTGCTTGTTGCTTCATGTGATTTTGAGCCATGACCAAATGTTGTTTGAGGGTACGGAGAATGTTCTCTCAGAATGTAATATTTTTTTAAACCTCCTGAATCTTCGAGAGACCTGAAATATATGAGAGAATCGATGGTGGATTTTGTTTGTAGAATGCTTCAAAAGGAGTCATGCGAGTAATTGTGGTACGATTTTTTGTACCACCATTCATCTATGGGTAACCAATGATTCCACTGATTTTTTCTTTCATATGTAAAACAATGCAAATATGTTTCCAAACACTTGTTGACAACTTTAGTTTGGCCATTAGTCCAGGGATGATAGGAGGTGCTGAGATGCAATTGGGTTCCCTGGAGCTTAAACAATTCTTTCCAAAAATCGTTGGTGAAAGTTGGATCTCTGTAAGAGGCAGTAGAATGAGGCATTCTATGAAGTTTGAAGATATTCTCCATGAAAATTTGAGCCACCTTGGATGCTATGAATGGGTGTTGAAGAGTATATAAATGAGCATATTTGTAAAGATGATCTACTACCACCATGATGACTGACTTATTTACCGATTTAGGTAAGCCAACAATGAAATCCATAGAAATATCCCTCCAATCAGCAGGGGGAATAAAAGGTGGTTGAAGTGTGTCTAGAGATTTGATTGTTTATCCCTTGTTCCATTAACATAAATCAGACTCAACCATAAAGGTACAAACATCTTGGTTTAAACCATCTCCCCCAAAATAAAATTTGACCTGTACATAGGTTTTGGTAAACCCGGAAGGCCCAACTGTGGGTGAAGCATGAAGATCAAAAAGGAACATGGATTTAAGTTGTGATTGTTTTCTTAAATACAGATGGAAGTTTTAGCGAATATCTTCATTGTGCCAAGAGTACCCTGGAGAAGATGGAGAATGGTATTGCAATTGTTGGACTAGGCTAGAAAGTTTGGGGTCTTAAAACCATTCCCGACGAATACCTTGGAGCCAATCTGGTACAATGAAGGAGAGGAAAAAGAGGGACCCTTATTCTTCATACTTTCTAGAAAGAGTGTCAACAACTACATTTTCTTGTCCCTTCTTGTAATGATCTCATAATCATATCCAAATACTTTTTTCACCCACTTTTGTTGCTCCAGGGATGAAATTCGTTGTTCCAGAAAATACTTGAGGCTCTGATGATCATTTTTAATTTGGAAGAATTGACCCAATAGATAAGGATTTTAGAGATCCATGACATGAAGAATAGATAACATTTCCTTTTCATATATTGATTGGCCCAAATGTCTCTCTGAAATTTGTTTTCTAATGAAGGCCAAAGGCCTGCCATCTTGCATGAGGACTGCCCCAATTCCTTTCCTTGAAGCATCACATTCTTGGACAAAAGTCTTTCTGAAGTCAGGAAGTGCCATGACAAGAGTCATGCACATAGCCACTTTCAGGGTATGGATGGATTGATCAACTACTGGTGTCCAAGTGAAGGCATTGTTTTTAAGGAGAGAAGTGAGAGGTGCAACATTGTTTCCATAATTATGAACAAACTTTCAATAATATCTCATTAAACCCAGAAAACCATGCAAGCTCTTAAGAGTTTTAGGGTGAGTATAATCCTACATAGATTCAATTTTCTTAGGATCCACTTGTACACCATCCTTGCCGACAATATGACCCAGGTGCTCCACTTATGAGGCTCCAAAGGAACATTTATATTGTTTGTGGAAAATACGGTGTTGAGTGAGTAGATGGAGAACTTGTTCCACATGGGTGAGATGGGTTATCCAAGTGTTACTATAGATGAGAATATCCTCAAATAAAACTAAGAAAAAAGGACAGAGAAAAGGATTGAAGACATGATTCATGAGACTTTGGAAAGTGAAAGGAGCATTACATAGGAAAAAGGGAATTACCAAGAACTCATAGTTACCCTCATGAGTTCTAAATGAACTCTTGGGAATGTATTCCTCTTTTATATGGATCCGGTGGTAGCCAAAACAGAGATCAAGTTTAGTAAAGTACTGAGCACCGCTTAATTAATTCAATATATCACCAATGAAAGGAATGGGAAATTTATCTTTGATGGTGAATTTGTTGAGGGCGCGAAAGTATGGACACATGTGTCGTGCAACTTATTTATTGAGTACCATTCCCACAAGAGAATCATAGGGGATAGTACTAGGGAAGATAACACAGGCATCGAGCAATTCTTAAATAGTTTTCTAAATTTCGTTCTCTAGGCAAAGGGATGATGATAAGGGAAAACGTTAGGAGGAAGACTACCCAAGACTAGAGGAATGTAATGATCATGAATTCCACGGTAAAGGGGAAGGACATGGGGAGTGGAAAAAAACAACTTGGTGTTTGGAGAGGACAGATTGGAGGTCATGATGCATAAAGAGTGTCTCAACTACTTGAATGTAATGGAGTTGGGAAATAATGCCCGAATGAATTTTTTTGAGGATATTTTCATTCGATGGGAACTGATGATCTTAGGGGAGCCTGTTGTGATGTCTTGAAAATTATACCGTTGTCCCTGCTATTGGAATTGCATGGTTAATTCCTTAAAATCCACGAGGATGGGGATAATAGTGCATAACCATTCTTCATTAAGAACAATGTCATAACTGCCCATGTTGATAAAAAACATATGAGATTTCAGGTTGTACTGACCAATTTGGAGACACACATTTTCGCAATGCCCGCTACATTTCATCGAACCGTCATTGGAAATCATGATTTGCAAATGTTGACTTCATGGATATAGCAATTGATTTCCTAGGAAATGCGACAATGAATAAAATTGTGGGTATTGCCACTATCAACAAGGATTATGACCTTCCTATGCTTAATGTAGCCAATGAGCATGAGGGTTTGGGGAGTAGAGAATCTCATGAGGGCATGCAACGAAATCAATAGTTCAAATTTTGGTGGATCAGAGGGTGGAGTAGGAGCATCGGGAGGGGGTAGTTCTTCCATTGGGGAAAAATCGACCTCCTTGTTAGTGACATCCTAAAAAATGGCCATAAAAAAAAATTTGTTCCTTACACTTGTGTCGTGAAAAATATTTTTCATCACAATTATAGATAATTCCTTTGAGTTGTTGTTTAGCCATTTCTTCCCTAGTTAATTTCTAGATCTTGAGAGGTTTAGCATGAGGGAAAGGATTGGTAGGTTGAGGGTGAGGAAGAAAAGAGGATATTTGGTTCTGGGAAAAGAAAACCTATCATTCTTCCTTGGCATGTTGAGTAAATTCCTACCATGTCTAGGGTGATCCATGAGGATCTGGGCTCATATTTAATCCTTTAGGCCACTTATAAAGGATTCCCAAAGAAGGAACATACATGCCCTATGTTATGAAATCCAATTGCTCAAATGTATCTATAAAGTATTCCAATGTATCAGACTATTTCAACTTGGTCAAACAACCAAGGTAGTGTGTGTCGGTGTCAAAGAACTCATAAATTTTGGCTACACATTGTGTGCAAACAACATACCCTTGGCATGATTTTCTACACCATTTCCACCATTTCTAGCATTCAATATCTAGATAAAGGACATTGTAATGAAGTTTGGCCAAGTAATCAGTAATGCCATGCATGAAGAAAATATATTCCATTTGAGTGACCCAGCTCGTGGGATTTGAGCCATCAAATTTGTTCACCTCCACTTGTAGAAGATGCAGATCATGATGAAGGGGGTTGGACTGAAAAGTCTGTTAATTAGAGGAAGCAACACCTTCCAGGTTAAGGTTGTTCAAATGAGTTAATTCTCCGAGAATAGTCAGTTTTTTGAAGATTTGGGCAACAAAGGATTCAAGCTAGCTATTGAGGTGGCCAATGATGTCCTTCCTCATGGCCTATTTCATGTCTTCCATGTCCTTCATGTCATGTTTCATGTCTTCCATTTTTGCATCTAGACTAGAATTGAGATGGGTTTCAAGGTCTTGGTTGTGGGTGTGTTCCATGGTGAAATTGAAACATGGGAATGGGGTGGGTGGCTCTAAATGAAAATGGGTTATTGGTGAATGGTACCACTGCAATCAGGAAAAAGAGAGGAATCCAATGAAATAAGTGGGAGATAAGGGTGTCAGAAAGGGTGGGTGGGTCCATGGAAAAAGAAATTCCAACAAGTGATATATACCGCCACGATTAGGGAAAAAATGGGACTCCAATGGGATAGATCCCAAATATGGCTACCGGAAAGGGGGTTGAGCCCACAAAAACAAATGGCCTAAAAATGATAGGTACCACTATGATTAGGGAAAAAAGAGGAATCCAATGGGATGGGTCCCGAATAAGGGCGTTGGAAGGAACACTATACTCTTTTTTTTACTTCTACAGAGTTATACTCCAGCCTGAAGAATACTGCAGTGGAAAATGGCCAAAATTGTTAACAAGAAAAATTGTGTAGGAATTTCACAACTAGAACGCAAGAGGAAAGGTTGCATGATTATATATCTCCTCTGTTCCTTTTCTGTTTTGTTTCTTTCCTAGGGGTTAGGGTTTGCAGGGTTCCTACAGATAAGTTTTTTCCCTATGCTATATCTCTCTGATATACGTGCATGGTTGAAAAATAGTACTCGACCTAATATCTCAAGGAACCAACTAAGGAGGATTGACCATACCCTTAGCTTTACTACTTGATTACCCAGGCACTAGAGATTATTTTCCCAAGTTTTTTTCTTTGTGTCACTATAGTAGTTAGGTGGTTGATCGAATGATCTAGGGATGGTTTTAGGAAACCTAGGGGGCTCCCAATATACCTTCCAGTACATGGGAATGATGGTTGTGTACATATTTTGTCTGATGCGATACTACTTGATGGGTACCAACAATGGTTATAGAGGTTTCCAACATGGTGAAACGTTTGTTTCTAGACAATCCCATGAAACTTTTTGTATTTTCTGTTTGTAGTGTTCCCCACCATAGTTTTACCCACTAAGTGACATATCTTTTTGCTTTAAATACACCAATAATACACATCTCTACCCTGGAATAAATTATCACAGATTCCACAGAAGAAAGTGCTCCGATACTAATTGTAGGGTACCAGAAGTAATGTAATATGCAAAAACATAAATATTCATCAAAATACCAATGGAAGAACAAAATATTGAGAATAGAAACACCAAGAATAATACCTTTATTGAAAGAAAACAATGTTCAGTTGCCTCCTCAAGGGGAAAACATCTAGCAAAGAAACACTTTATTACAATAATCTCAATAAAAATATTTCTCATGCCTCTTATTTTTACTAATTTTATCTTCTAAAGAACATTCTAGAGGAAAATATTTCTAGAAGTCGAAGCTTCTACTAGGTCTTCTTACATTGAATTGTTCACATTTATTAAATCGGCCTTATTAACTAATGTCAACCTTTATTGCATGGAAAATATATTATTCTACCTATGTGAGGGGTTAGGGAGGTTAGATCCCTAACACTCCTTTAAAAACCCTAGTTATTCTCTTCTTCATATAGTCAAAGACATGGAGCCTCATGATAAATGACCACACCAAGCAACTCTTTAACATTTTTACTTTATTTATTTGTTTTACTATTTCACTTTGTGCATTTTATTCGTTTCTCCATCCAAAATTCCACAATGCACAATATTTATGTTTCAAAATGGATCAAGTGCTAAGTCTAGTTCTAAAGGGGATAAAAAGACAAAGTTGAATAAATATGTGGATGGGCCAAGGAAAGGAGTAAGTTTGTGGGTTTGAGGGCCATTAATCCAATAAATTGGTTACATCATAGTTATTGGTACTAAGTGGATAAGTAATCAACATCATTGATTTCCCCAAGGGATAGTATACATTGAGATATTTCCAATGCGCTATATGAGTCTAAAAGTGGATATATATATATATATATATATATATATATATATATATATATATATATATATATATATACACACTTTTGTGTTTCCTCTAATGCTCTTAATGATGTTGATTTCAAATCTATAATAAAATTCACAATATGTTCATCATTTTCAAACACCTTCCAATACTCTTGATTATCAGGTATTGATGGACATAAAACTATTTTGACAATCATTAGTATTAAAAAGAGAGGATCCCACTTCTAATGAGTCTTCTTTTTTATTCTTCTCTCAAGGAACAAAGGTAGTATTGAAGGAATTGGATGAATCTATAATATCCCAAACTCTCTTTGCATAATGTTTCAATTTCTCAGTCTTGATCTTGTACTTTTTCTTGATATGATTGCTAACCAACTTTGAATCTCCAGTCACCACTAAATCATTAAATTTCACTTGGAGTGCTAGAGACAATTCTTGAATTAATGCTTCATACTAAAATTCATTATTGGTGCAAGGTAATTCAAGGCTGATTGCATGTGGATAAATACAAGATTGATGACATTTAAAAACAATGCCAACTCCAACACCAGATTTAGAATAGGAAACATAATGACATTTTCCAAAGCCCTTTGAAGTCATTGTCTACATTTGTTCTGGGAGAACTCATTTTCTTTGTGTTTAAGAAAACATAATTTCCAATCCCAACATCAATATAATTATACATCATTTCAACTTCATTTTTCTCAAATGATGCAATATTTCTCTATTCTCGTGTTAATTTTATCAACATTCCATCTTTGTTTAGGAGCATCATGCAACTCCCATCATTCATTATGTACCCTCCAATAATTGAGAACCAATATTGACCAAGGACAATTCCATATGTTGGGGGAATATTAACCACTATTATGGTGAATACCATTGTAATATGTGGTTCTACACATATCCATGCATAAAATTCTTTGATTTCACCATAATATGGTACCTTTTTGGAACCAATGGAATGAATGCTTTCACCTATATCATAGTACTTTGTGCATTCAATTACAAGAGCCTCCATTATAGATAATGGCATGATATTATCAGTGGTTCCACTACCAACCAAACAATTATGCAATGTAAAATCATGATTTTCCAATGATATGTAAAATGGTGGAACCTTGCCTCTTGTTATTACAGGTMTAGAATTTTGTTGTTGCTTTGTATTCATAACAACTGATTCTATTCTCAAACTAGATGAACTTGTATTATAAAAAATCCTTAAAATATTTTCTCTTTGTTGAGGTATCTTGACCACATACATGAATGGTAGGGTAATATCAACACTAGTTAATTCATCAACCACATTATAGGTCATGTGCAGTGGTTTTTTTGGCTGATTTACAACTGGTTGTTGTTTTGCTAGTTCTAGAGAATTACCTTTTTCTTTTTTCTTTTCTAGTTGATATCTAGACTTGAACTTGTTTTCTTGATTTTTGGTTTGAACAACATTGTCTTTCTATGTACAACCATACACTTCTTTTTCATTAAGTATTTCAAAATATGATGAAATTTCTTCCATTTGCACCGATTATGATACTTTATTTTGGTCATTAATTGCCTATTGATTGAATTCCTCATTGTTTTCAATTAGATATTCTTATTCAATCTCTTCTATCACAAAAACATTTTGATTTGGAACTCAAGGTACCCTAGCTCTATGTTCTCCATTTCTATGATTTCTATTTACTCTATTTATGAAGTTTGGTTGAAAAATCCTTGGATCTTGATGTTGTGAAACTATATTATGATCCCTCTTCAAATGAATTTTTTTTTTAAACATTTGTCTAATTGTTTGATTCAATGATTTATTTACTCTATATTTTGGTTGGATCTTTGAATATTTTCAGGAACATGGATGTTTTTGACATTGGGGGGTTTTCCTTGAAAAATTCCTCTTCTAATCCCCCTTTATTCAATTTCTTTGGAGGAGTATGGAGCCTGAGATGACACATATAAAATTTTCCTTTGTTTTTGGACTCTTCCAAAGACAATTTCTGGATCAACATTACTTTCCATCATATTTCGTTCCATTTAAGTTGATTTTCTTATTTCCTCTTCTAATGTTGTGATTTTTTCACCCTTTATTGCATAATTAAGATTTGATATAATTGCATTATTATAACACCCAAATATAACGGGCTCATTTGGGCATTGATATTATGGAATTTGATATAAAGCCTTGAAAAAATGCTAATGGAAATCTGTGGTCCTTTCATTTTTTTCAAGGTGCATTTGAGTGAAATGAGTGAGTAAAGTATCATATCCAATTGGTTTATAATATTAATTTGTTCATAAATATATTTTCCATATAATCAAAGGAGCAAACTGATTGGGCTAAGAGAGAAATGTACGAGTCATAAGTTGTGATTATCAAAGTTTGAAGAAAAAATATCAAAATCAGATCATCATGTTCAATCATATGGATGTCACATATGGTAAGGAATTGGTCCATATGATTTTTGGAATCCATAATCCCATCACCTGTGAATACAGGTAAAATTCCTTGAGGGAGAATAGGAAACTGATGCCGCTCTTTGTAATTTGAGAGGGATAGATATAGGTCTTCTTCTTGGGATTTTTTGTCTATTATTTTCTCATATTTCATCATTAGAAATTCTATTTATTTCTTGTTCCCAGTCACCCATGGTTTATATGCTTGTAACTTTAGATGCTGAGTCTTGAGTTTCTTGATGAATTTCAAGAATCTTCTTTTTGTTTCTTGTTAGTTGTCTTTTGTATGATTCCAAATTCACAACTTTATCAAAATATCATTCATCTTTGAACTTTAGCTATCTCATCTTGTTGAGATAATACTTTCCATGTATCTTTGAGTTCTTCTTGACTACTTCCCATTGATAAGGAAAAATTGTACAACTATTTAAGTATGCTTCTTTGGTCTTCCAACCCAATTGGTATCTCGGGTCGAATATGATTTTTTTGAGTCATCAACTCTACTAGTTTATGAAACCATCCTTTTGTTTAGATACCTAGTATGGTTGCCAAAAAATTTGATCTGAAATTTTGTTCAAGGTATTAAAGATAACATCACGAGGATAAATCCTCCTGTATTTTTATATAGGTGGTACTCCTCTTTCAATATATCACAAATTCATGAAGAGTTCCATAAAAGACTAGACTTTTAAAGAAATAGATATTTACATGTAAAAGAATTCCCGAGAAAGGTCTAGGCCTATTCATAAATTAATATTTACAATATTCATACAAGACTATAAACCCTAAAATTGATAAATTTTAAAGAACTACATTTCCATCATAACATCATCAAAATAGAACACATCATTGGACAAAATAAGAAATATAGACCACATTTGAAAATAACATAACATGATTTTGCAATTAAAACTCAAATATATTTTGATAGACACATTTCTTGAAATCTCATTCTTAAAGCTCAAATTTAGAGAAATCACTAGACACGTGCCCTGAATAGTTCTCTAGGGATCCTAAAAATATATACAATTCTTTTAAAAAATGCATGTAATGTTCATAAAATAAATGCATTCATCCTAAATGGACTGGGATGGGGATCTCACGGACCAATAATAAAAGAAATACCTGGAAGAAATAAAGAAGACACAATTAGGAATCAACCTTTGGTTGTCACAAATATTGAAACAAGAAAGGATGGATGAATAATAACTGAGAATAAAAAGGAAGTAAAGGTTTAACAATATGACTACTTGTCTTACTATGATGGAAAAACTTGACTCATCATTTTCTTTTTGAAGTCTATTTTGTAAAGTTCTCAATTGGAGACTCCTTAATGATTCTAATTTCTTTCTATTGATCTAGTTCAATTATTTTGATCAATTCATTCTTTAACCATAATTCAATGTACTCCTACATGGGAGAAACCATTTTTTCATGTTTGATTCTTTCATCGAACAATTCATTTTCAATATCTTTAATATAAAAATTTAGTTGGTGAAGTGAATCTTCAATGTCTTCATTTTTATTCATGTAGTGGATCAACCACTTCTCCACATCTTCCTCTGAATATTCAGTTGAGTTGTTAATTTCACTTGCCCATGAAATTTTAAGGGAATCCAACTATTCTTATAACTAATTCTTCAAAATTAGTATTGAATCCATTATTATATGTGTGCCCCTCAACTCTTTTGTCAAATTGTCAAGCTTTAGGAACAAATCACTTATTTTTGTATTTATGATGTCACATTCAACAAGTACTTCCCTTAAACACTTGATCCTTTTCAACCAACATGCATTTATTTTCCTTAGTTGAATTTTAGATGGAATAGTTTTCTCTCTTTTATACACATCATTCATTTTTGAGAATTTAGCAGAAAAAGTACCAACAACTTCCTTATAAAAGTGCTCATCATTTTCCAAGTATTTTTGGAGATATTCCTTAAAGTTTGGAATCCTTGAAGAGAGTGTAGTTGACCTAATGGCTATTGGAACATCAAGTTCTGATGGTTCATCACAATTATCCTGAAATCAGTCGGTCAAGCAATCAACCTACATATGGAAACAATCGTTCGAGCAATCGACCATATATCTACATCAATTGGTATAGAAGTCAACAATCCTATTAGTTGGACAATAGAACAACAATCGAAGACAGTCAGTCGATGGATTGACCAACTGATTAATTGAATATGAGTTGGAAGCATGGACAATCAAGTCGAGCATCCTTTTCAAGCTGAATTGACAACGCAGATTCATCAAAGTCAAATATAACAACTGATAGGTATATGTGGAAAAGATATTCTTGATTTCAAGGAAGTTGGTTAGATATTGAAGCTATAAATAACATACCCAATGGGTTATTATCATTAGGGAAATATCGTTGTTGTGTACAAGATGTAAAATATGCATTGTGATGTTTTGATAATAACGTGTTGTGCTTAAGTGTTGCAATGGTGTCTTTAGACACCACCTTCTATATTCAAAATATAATTTCCTCTTCAATTATCTACAATTATGTTTATCTGTTTCATATTAGGTTACACTCAATCCCCAACATGGTATTAGAGATGATGGTTTGAAACTTCACCTGTTGTCTACAAATCTTGCCAAGTCGGATCTAATTTGTGATTGACTATGGGTTGGTGATTTGTAGATAGTAACTCATGGAAACATATCAGTTCTATCTAGATATCAAAGATGTATTTGAACATCGATCCAGTAATTATGAATGGATCAAATTATCCGGTATGGGCACCTGACATGGTAACCCTACTGAAGAGTAAAGGTCTATGGAAGTATACAAAGACTGCAATTCTAGATCCAATAGACTATAGGGGTCATCATGGAAAGAAGGATGAGGCTGTAGGGGTCATCATGACCTATATCTCGCGGGAGATTCATTTTCACATCACTGGAATCAAATGCCCTCATCAATTCTGGAAGAATCCGAAGTCATTGTTCGACATAGTCGATGAAAGACACCTCATGCAATTGGAGAAATAATTGATCTCTCTCGATCCTCATTCCTTTGAAAAAGTAGAGGAATATTTGGCATGTGTGAAGGAATTGCAATTGCAATTTGACGAATGTGAAAAGAACTATCAGAAGAAAGAAAGAAAACTCATCAAGTTGGTCTTGATGAATTTAAGAAAACCATTTGACATGTTCATTTCAAATTTACACACCAACTGACAAGCATGCAAGGAAGATGGTAAGGATTACACCTTTGAAGATTTATGTGGTATTTTGATCACTTACCAATATATATTTTGTTGGACACACCTACCACACTTAGAGGGGGGGTGAATGAGTGTGGGGCTCTTTTTCCCAAAACTTCCCTCTTACACAAAAACTTCTTAGTTAACATTCAACATTTATTCATTACCCATTGCTGTCATTTACCACTAGTTATATGAGAACATATATCAACAAAATATATCAACAATATATCATCAACAAGTCATCACCACAAGGAACAAAAATAACACAAGATGTATGTACAATTTTTCTTTTTATTATGGACAATAATCAGGGGGTTTATCAACAACAACTGAATAGAGTACAACTATACAAGATAAACAACTCTATAATGCAAGACTCAACTTACACCCTCAGCACCAACTGAGATGAGGCAAAAATCCTCAACACATATCAATCTGTCAACATGTATGTGACCTTTCAGTAGTGCATCCCGCGTGTGTACGTGCCATGGCTCACTACAACCCGCATATGCACGCGGCCAGTGTATACAACAAACTGCATATACCTTCTGAGATGTTAGGGTTTTTACTTCAAGATCAACTCAAATTCTTTGCAATCAATATATCATTATCTTCTATAGCTGATTGTCCAATCTGACCACTAGCTAGTCTCAACACATCCAAGCTCTCTAATAGATTTCTCATGCTCCACAAAAAATCAATATGAACGTTATCTTAATCATGTATAAACAACTAGTATACCATAGAAATCATGTCACCACTAAATCAAAAGAGTACTAATCACTCCATCAACCAAATTATACAAACTAAACCATATCATAGAAGCCATACCAAGAATTCCCTTAGCATTCACAACACATCAAACAATAGTATCCATCAAGAAAACAATATAACCATACCAATGTCTTAGTGATAGATCTGAGCCCATATAATGCATATCTGGAACCTACCTCATCATCCAAGAGCTTGGCACCAACTCAAACACATGTCTCCATGATTTTATCCACTATACGCTCCCTGTACACAATCAGCCCATGTATACCTTCAATGTATACACACCCTATACACAGACAATCCGCGTACACCTCAAAAAGTAGGGTTTCTGAAGCTCTGAGAATTTTTGCATCAAGATATCTAACATTGCCGAAACTTTGATGCGTCCATGAGATCCTCCTCTCGCTCTCTTCCTTAGAATAGATATTCAATCATGCTCAAGAGATCCACACCAATAAGATTCTCTCACAAGAAGCTCTCCATCAATACTCCAAAAGATATTCACAAGAAGCTCTGCATTGATCCACAAAAAGGATGATCTACAAGAGACCATAGCTATTTTATTTATACTTTCATTGTCTAGGTCACTTAACCCATTTTTAGGTCACTTAACCTATTTTTCTTATTTTAGGGTTAACCACTTTCCATAAATATAAAGTTCTCCAATACTTTATCATTTAAATATTCCTTCTTGATTTTGTCACCTTACTTTATCATTTAAATAATCTTTCTTGATTTTTTCACTTCTCTTTATCATAAATAATGGTTTCTTCTTTTAGGTTACTTTGACTTCTTTGACCTTGGGGGCTTCAAGCCTTCATATGGGGGTCCTCCAACTTCATAAGGCCATAACTCTCAAACCCTGAGGAGTTATGTGACATTCCACATACCACCGAAAATGGCACGAAAAGAACTATCCATCTAGTATAGTTTGACAAACAAATCCATTGATCTTCGTATCATTATTCCACATAAAAGCATGGGTCCTCCAAACATTCTTCTAGGATAAATCAATCCACAAAGCATCTTCCCATGAGGACTTTCACCATAAGTGGACCACTTTGGATTTCATCCATTTTTGCACCTTATCAATCATGATAATACAATAATGAGTCATATTATCATCAAACAAACTATGCATCGTCATGTATCAATGACAACTCATTGATCCATCTTCATCTATGCATCATATCAATGATCCATATTTATCAATTGGTTTCCACTTTGACATCTATCATTCTCATCAAGGAAAATACATATTCATTACATCAATCATCAATCAATCAATCACTTGAAATCAATCAATAAAACCATTGGAATCAATGACAACATGATCCAACAATATCCCCCTTTGGCATTGATGGAAATACCAACATTGATGTCAACACCAATTACCAATTATTGATGTCAACATGTAGATAAGGCATGCTCTANCTCTACATAAATAGTCAATGTGACTATCTCTCCCCATCAATAAACATCAATCACATCAATGTGATTAACTCTCCCCCTTTGACATCAATGGCAAAGGGACATTCTCCTCTTGGGGTTGCTCCCCCTGCTTGAACTCTCCTTGGGGCTACTCCCCCTGTCTAAATGCCTTTGATATTCCTCTGAATAATCTCTCCCCTTTTGAACAAGGGATATTAATCTGATGTAATGATGTATATACATCAAACAAACTCCCCTTGTGACCGTCGCTCCTCCTAGAATTATGCCTAAGTGCTATTTCTTCAAATATAGGGATCTTTTCTAGGTATGCATCTGATAAATATCTCCTCCTAGAATCATGGGAAAAAGAATGACTCTCCCTAAGGGTATGTCTCCCCCTATATTCTCTTTCAATGATGATCCTTGGACCTATCTATGCATCAACCTTGTGCCATACCATTCATCATGAAGCAAAGTATTAACCAAATACATCATGTGCCAAAATGTATACTCATCATATGCAACATCTATGTACATCAACCATGTACATCATCATCATGCAATGTGCCAAAATATATCATCCATGGAATGTATCAATCATATGCCTCTATCAATATGCCAACATGTGCATCTACCAATATGCCAAACAAATACCATATATGAGTGTACCATCATGCATCATCACTTTCACCAAGCAAGTATATCAACCATGCATCAACAAGCTATGACTCCCCAATTATGTACAACATGACTATCAACTCAAATCACCAACTACATGTCTAAATATGTAGCCCAACCACATTCAAAATGCATGCACCAAGATATGCTTCCAATAATACATCATAAGATATATCAATGAAACTTCAAATATGTACCAGCTATGTACCCGAATAGATCAATATCAATTCATACTCATGGGTTAATGTCGTGCACCTAATATTTATTTTACATCGTCACCTTACATGATCTAACATAGACCCATGAAAAACCTGCAACAAACAATGTCAAAATCCTACAATAAACAATGTTAGACCCTGCATCATAGAGTTATACCATCACATCAAACTCCAATCCTGTGCATACCCCTTTTCTTTATGCTTCACCACATATACACGATCTGCTGCACAACAAATCGTGTATATACACGACCCATTCAAGGTCAGCCTACATATATATGCGACTGATACCACTGTCACCTGCGTATTCCTCAGTAGATGACTTATTTGAGATTCACTTCAATTTTTCATCCTGTTCTGGCTTTTCTATCTTCTTCACCCACTTCTATAGAGGTTCCTTCTTCTCAGAACTTGAGCTCTGAGCATCCATCTTTTCAAAGATGTCTCCCTTTCTTACTTTATTCCTTCTTCTATCCATGCTATGTGAAGTTCTCATCATGGGATTTCTTCTTGTGTTCCAACACTCCTGGGATTTGTGGCCAAATCCACTATAGTTGTAGCATCTCATGGTGTTACAGTGAACAACAATGTGTCCTACTTGATCACATCTCCAACACCTCATGGTGTTATAAAATATTCCATTAAATCTCCTTTCATAAGATCTAAATTCAAAATATTTGTGACTATATCCATTACATGAATAACAATGCCCATGAAAAATACTTTCATACCTTTGCTTTGGTGTCCCAAGAATAGCTTCTTGACGTCTTCCTTGCTTTGTTATTTTGAAATTTTCTTTACCTTGTGTAGATGGTTGTTTTGCAAAATTGTCTTCCTTCTTTTATGGACTTACCTCATGCTTCTTTGAGGTGCTTGCTTCAGCATGTGTGTATTCTCCTTTGTATCCAAGACTTGATTTATCACATGATGATCTTTGACTTTCCAAGATCTCATCCAAGATTCGTGAGCTATTCAAGAATTTGTTTAACTTTTCCACCTTTTTTCTAAGGTCAACAATTTCAGCTTCTAACTTACAACATGACTCTTCCTTTTCATTTATTTAATTATTCAATAGTTCTTCTATTCTTTTGGCTTCTTCAATTTGGGTCTTGAGATGGACAATAATTTCAAAATTTTTGCTAATCTCATCATCTACATTCATATCTTCTTTTCCATTCTTTAGTCTTGTGATCTCTTTTTCCTTTTCTTCTAATTTGGTATTATTTCTCTCTTCTTGTTCCTTGATCATTTCCTTTAACTTCAAGATGTGTCTTAGAATCCTCCTAAGAAACTTCTTAGTGTTATCCGAAAGATAGTTATAGTCTATATAATAATGATCTCTTCTCTATCTATATAAACCCTCTTCAACTTCCTTTTGAAGTTTTAATATATTTTCTTCTATTCTTTTCATGGGATAAATACCATCAAACTTTACACAAACTATTTCTAGATCTTCTTCTTCACTTGTAGATAAAAAATTATCATCATCATTGTAATCAAGGGTTTTTAAGAGTTCTTTACCTTCATTTGAAATATCTTCATGATCTTCCTTTTTGCCAACATCAACACATAATTCTTTTCCTTCATTTGAAATGTCTTCAAGATATTCCTTTGTGCTATCATCACTTGATTCTTTATCTTCACTTGAAATGTTTTC
>JZKD02S1958070.1:538191-563490 GCA_000966675.3 Picea glauca
AATGTCTTCAAGATATTCCTTTGTGCTATCATCACTTGATTCTTTATCTTCACTTGAAATGTTTTCAAGATCACATTTAGAAATAATATAATCAAGGGTTTTTGTATATTCTTTACCTTTAATGATCTTGATGGAGTGAAGTTCAACATCTTCCTTCTCCTTCTTTCTTTGATATGTCTCCTCTAGATTTAGCCATAGATCCTTGGCGGAAGTACATTGTCCCATGCTCTCTTTGATAGGGCTTGAGAGTCCACTAAGAATGGTCTTGAGAGCTAATGCATCATTCTTCTTTCCTTCCCTTTGAGCTGCAAACTTTGAATTGTTCTTCAAGGGAACTAATACACCAATGGCTTCCTTCCAAATAACCGTTCCCATTGTCTTCAAATATAATCTCATCTCTATTCTCCAAGTAGAATAGTTTTCCTCATCAAGGATTGGAAATTCATCATCCATTTGTGTGTATATGGATCTCCTTCAATCTTGTTAAGGCTTGTAGTGAAGGTTGTCTCTGATACCAATTGTTGGACACACCTACCACACTTAGAGTGGGGGTGAATGAGTGTGGGCCTCTTTTTCCAAAAACTTCCCTCTTACACAAAAAGTTCTTAGTTAACATTCAAAATTTATTCATTACCCATTTCTTTCATTTACCACCAGTTAGATGAGAACATATATCAGCAACATATATCAGCAATATATCATCAACAAGTCATCACCAAAAGGAACACAAAGAACACAAGATGTATGTACAATTTTTCTTTTTATTATGGACAACAATCTGGGGGTTTATCAACAACAATTGAATAGAGTACAACTATAAAAGAGAACTAGCTCTATAATGCAAGAATTGACTTACACCCTCAACACCAACTTATATGAGGCAACAATCCTCAACAGATATCAATCTGTCAATAGGTACGCCACCTGTTAGTAGAGAAGCCCGCGTGTGTACGCGCCATGGCTCACTATAACCCGCATATGCACGTGGCCAGTGTATACAACAAAATGCGTATACCTTCTGAGTTATTAGGGTTTGTACTTCAAGATCAACTCAGATTCTCTACAATCAATATATCATTCTCTTCTATCTCTGACTGTCCAATCTGACCACCATCCAGTCACAACACATCCAAGCTCTCCAATAGCTTTCTCATGCTCCACAACAAATCAATATGAATGCTATCTAAATCATGTATAAACAACTAGTATACCATAGAAATCATGTCACCACTGAATCACACAAGTACTGATCACTCCATCAACCAAATCATCCAAACTAAACCATATCATAGAATCCATACCAAGAATTCCCTAAGAATTCACAATGGATCAAACAATAGTATCCATCAATATAATAATGTAACCATACCATTGTCTCAGTGATAGATCTGAGCCAATAGAGTGCAGATCTGTAACCTGCCTCATCATCCAAGAGCTTGTCACCATATCAAGCACAAGTCTCCATGATTTTATCCACTATACGCTCCCTATACACAGTCATCCCACATATGCCTTCAATGTATACACACCCTATACACAGAAAACCCGCGTATACCTCAGAAACTAGGGTTTCTGAAGCTCCAAGAATTTTTCCGTCAAGATCTCTGACATTGCCGAAAATTTTATGCGTCTATGAGATCCTCCTCTCACTCTCTTCCTTAGAATAGATCTTCAATCATGCTCAAGAGATCCACACCAATTAGATGCTCTCACAAGAAGCTCTCCATCAGTACTCCAAAATATATTCACAAGAAGATCTCCATTGATCCAAAAAAAGGATGATCTACAAGAGACCATAGCTATCTTATTTATACTTTCATTCTCTAGGTCACTTAACCTATTTTCCTTATTTTAGGGTTAACCACTTTCCATAAATAGAAAGTTCTCCAATACTTTATCATTTAAATATTCCTTATTGATTTTGTCACCTTACTTTANTAGCTTTAGCCATAGATCCTTGGCGGAAGTGCATTGTCCCATGATCTCTTTGATAGGGCTTGAGAGTCCACTAAGAATGGTCTTGAGAGCTAATGCATCATTCTTCTTTCCTTCCATTTGAGCTGCAAAATTTGACTTGTTCTTCAAGGGAACTGATACACCAATGGTTGCCTTCCAAATAACTGCTCCCATTGTCTTCAAATATAATCTCATCTCTATTCTCCAAGTAGAATAGTTTTCCTCATCAAGGATTGGAAATTCATCATCCATTTGTGTGTCTATGGATCTCCTTCAATCTTGTTAAGGCTTGTAGTGAAGGCCGTATCTGATACCAATTGTTGAACACACCTACCACACTTAGAGGGGGGGTGAATGAGTGTGGGGCTCTTTTTCCCAAAACTTCCCTCTTACACAAAATTCTTAGTTAACATTCAAAATTTATTCATTACCCATTTCTTTCATTTACCACCAGTTAGATGAGAACATATATAAACAACATATATCAGCAATATATCATCAACAAGTCATCACCAAAAGGAACACAAAGAACACAATATGTATGTACCAATTTTCTTTTTATTATGGACAACAATTCGGGGGTTTATCAACAACAATTGAATAGAGTACAACTCTAAAAGAGCACCAGCTCTATAATGAAAGACTCGTCTTACACCCTCAGCACCAACTGATATGAGGCAACAATCCTCAACAAATATCAGTCTGTCAATAGGTACGCCACCTGTCAGTAGTGCAGCCCACGTGTGCACATGTCATGGCTCACTATAGCCTGCGTATAAACGCGGCCAGTGTATACAACAAACTGCATATACCTTCTGAGTTATTAGGGTTTGTACTTCAAGATCAACTCAGATTCTCGACAATCAATATATCATTCTCTTCTATCTCCGACTGTCCAATCTAACCACCATCCAGTCACAACACATCCAAGATCTCCAATAGATTTCTCATGCTCCACAACAAATCAATATGAATGCTATCTCAATCATGTATAAACAACTAGTATACCATAGAAATCATGTCACCACTGAATCACACAAGTATTGATCACTCCATCAACCAAATCATCCAAACTAAACCATATCATAGAAGCCATACCAAGAATTCCCTAAGAATTTAGAATGGATCAAAAAATAGTATCCATCAAGATAATAATGTAACCATACCAGTGTCTCAGTGATAGATCTGAGCCCATAGAATGCAGATCTGGAACCTACCTCATCATCCAAGAGCTTGGCACCAGCTCAAACACAAGTCTCCATGATTTTATCCACTATACACTCCCTATACACAGTCATCCCACATATACCTTCAATGTATACACACCCTATACACAGACAACCCACATATACCTCAGAAACTAGGGTTTTTGAAGCTCCAAGAATTTTTCCGTCAAGATCTATGACATTGCCAAAAATTTGATGTGTCTATGAGATCCTCCTCTCGCTCTCTTCCTTAGAATAGATCTTCAATCATGCTCAAGAGATCCACACCAATTAGATGCTCTCACAAGAATCTCTCCATGAGTACTCCAAAATATATTCACAAGAAGATCTCCATTGATCCAAAAAAAGGATGATCTACAAGAGACCATAGCTATCTTATTTATACTTTCATTCTCTAGGTTACTTAACCTATTTTCCTTATTTGAGGGTTAACCACTTTCCATAAATAGAAAGTTCTCCAATACTTTATCATTTAAATATTCCTTATTGATTTTGTCACCTTACTTTATCATTTAAATAATCTTTCTTGATTTTGTCACTTCTCTTTATCATAAATAATGATTTCTTCTTTTAGGTTACTTTGACTTCTTTGACCTTGGGGGCTTCAAGCCTTCATCTGGGGGTCCTCCAACTTCATAAGGCCATAATTCTCAAACCATGAGGATTTATGTGACATTCCACATACTACCGGAAATGGCATGACAAGCATTATCCATCTAGGATAGTTTAACCAATAAATTCATTGATCTTCATCTCATTATTCCACATAAAAGCATGGGTCCCCCAACCATTCTTCTAGGATAACTCAATCTGAAAAGCATCTTCCCGTGAGGGATTTCACCATAAGGGGACCACTTTGGAGTTCATCCATTTGTGCACCTTATCAATCATGATAAGACAATAATGAGTCATCTTATCATTAAACAACTATGCATCTTCATGTATCAATGACAACTCATCGATCCATCTTCATCTATGCATCATATCAATGATCCATCTTTATCAATTGGTTTCCACTTTGACATCTATCATTCTCATCAAGGACAATACATATTCATTACATCAATNCAACTCAGATTCTCTACAATCAATATATCATTCTCTTCTATCTCTGACTGTCCAATATGACCACCAGCCAGTCACAACACATCCAAGCTCTCCAATAGCTTGCTCATGCTCCACAACAAATCAATATGAGTGTTATATCAATAATGTATAAACAACTAGTATACCATAGCAATCATGTCACCACTAAATCACAAGAGTACTAATCACTCCATCAACCAAATCATCCAAAATGAACCATATCATAGAATCCATACCAAGAATGCCCTAAGAATTCACAACACATCAAACAATAGTATCCATCAAGACAATAATGTAACCATACCAGTGTCTCAGTGATAGATCTGAGCCCATAGAATGCAGATATGGAACCTGCCTCATCATCCAAGAGCTTGGCACCATCTCAAACACAAATCTCCATGATTTTTTCCACTATACGCTCCCTATACACAGTCATCCTGTGTATACCTTCAATGCATACACACCCTATACACAAACAGCCCACGTATACCTTCAATGCATACACACCCTATACACAGACAGCCTGTGTATACCTCAAAAACTAGGGTTTCTGAAGCTCCAAGAATTTTGTCGTCAAGATCTATGACATTGCCGAAAATTTGATGTGTTCATGATATCCTCCTCTCGCTCTCCTCCTCGGAATAGATCTTCAATCATGCTCAAGAGATCCACACCAAACATGCTCTCACAAGAAGCTCTCAATCAATACTCCAAAAGATATTCACAAGAAGCTCTCCATTGATCCACAAAAAGGATTATCTACAAGAGACCATAGCTATCTTATTTATACTTTCATACTCTAGGTCACTTAACCCATTTTTAGGTCACTTAACCTATTTTCCTTATTTTAGGGTTAACCACTTTCCATAAATAGAAAGTTCTCCAATATTTATCATTTGAATATTCCTTCTTGATTTTGTCACCTTATTTTATCATTTAAATAATCTTTCTTGATTTTGTCACTTCTCTTTATTATTTAAATAATGATTTCTTCTTTTAGGTCACTTTGACTTCTTTGACCTTGGGGGCTTCAAGCCTTCATATGGGGGTCCTCTAACTTCGTAAGGCCATAACTCTCAAACCATGAGGATTTATGTAACATTCCACATACCACCGAAAATGGCATGACAAGAACTATCCATCTAGGATAGTTTCACCAACAATTTCCTTGATCTTCATCTCATTATTCCACATACAAGAATGGGTCCTCCAANCATATGGGGGTCCTCCAACTTCATAAGGCCATAACTCTCAAACCGTGAGGATTTATGTGACATTCCACATACCACCAGAAATGGCATGAAAAGCACTATCCATCTAGGATAGTTTAACCAATAACTTCATTGATATTCATCTCATTATTCCACATACAAGCATGGGTCCCCCAACCATTCTTCTAGGATAACTCAATCCGCAAAGCGTCTTCCCGTGAGGGATTTCACCATAAGGGAACCACTTTGGAGTTCATCCATTTGTGCACCTTATCAATCATGATAAGACAATAATGAGTCATCTTATCATTAAACAACTATGCATCTTCATGTATCAATGAAAACTCATCGATCCATCTTCATCTATGCATCATATCAATGATCCATCTTTATCAATTGGTTTCCACTTTGACATCTATCATTCTCATCAAGGACAATACATATTCATTACATCAATCATCAATCAATCAATCACTTGACATCAATCAATCAAACCATTAGCATCAATGAAAACATGATCCAACATATTTCTTGAGGAAGGAAATCATGGTGGTAAACATAAATCCCACTTGCTCAAGGGAAATGGAAAGTTGAATCACAAGGAAAGGGGATAGTTCGATACCCCTATGTAGAGACCTAGATGCCTCGACTAGAAACCAAAAGGGTAGACAAATGCACCCTGTCAAAGTAGAAATAAGAAGACATCTCAGTATTGTCAAAATACTAGACATGTGGAGAAGGTATGCTACAAGGACAAAGACTATTTAGAGGAGAAGGTTAAATATCTTGAAGGAGACATGTTTGTTGTTCACTGACCCACTGATGATTTCACCTTCCAAGTTGGAACTTCTCAAATCTTGTTGTCTCATTCTATGTAGAATGAATGGGTATTCAAATTTGGTTGCACTCGTCATATGGATAAGGATGCTTCCTTGTTCACATCCTTGAATGAAGCCGAGGAGAGGAAGATTTATGTTGCCAATGATTTTTCTCTCGATATTTCTAGTTAGGGTGATGATTCCTATTGACATGGAAGAATTTTCAATGTTTATCATGTACCAAAACTTAGTGCCAATCTGTTATATGTTTCTTAGTTAACACAAAAAGGTAATATTGTGGATTTTTGTCCAGATTGGTTCTTTGTTTGATATTTGAAGAAATGTTATTCAATTATCACTAGAGGGTTTCTCGACCCAAAGTGAAATTTGTATAAATTATGTGACAAAACTCGACCTTACTTCGAACTAACTGCTCTTATTGCTCACACTGATGAGTGAAGTCAAAATTGGTATGAACGACTCAAAAATCTAAATTTTCAAAGTCTACAGTCAGTGGAAACTTAGAAAATGGTTGTTGGTTTACCTAAAGTTTTTCCCCCCTAATGGAGTCTGTAAAGGATGTGTGCTTGGAAAGAATCACTAAGCACCTTTTAACTCTAGAAAAGTGTGGCGAGAGAAAAACCTCCTGGAGATGGTTCATAGTGATTTATGCTACATTAATCTACCTTACCTAACATGTGCAAGGTATATCTTGACTTTCATTGATGATCTCTCTCATATCACTTAGGTTTATTTTATGAAGAATAAGAATCTTGTCTTTGAAAAGTTCAAATAATTTAGAGCCTTTGTTGAAAAGCAATGTGTCCAACCCATCAAGTTCTTGATATCAAACAATGGTGGTGAGTACGTCAATCGACCTTTTGAAGGATACCTGGTTCGATTTGGTATTGACTAGCAATAGTCAATTCCTCACACACCTTAGTAGAATGGAATTGCAGAATGCAAGAATTGGACATTAGTCCAAATGGATGATGTCTTTTGTAAGCAAAGATTTACCTCCTCGCTTCTGGGATAAATTTGTATATTGTGAAAACTATGTCTCAATTGCATCTCGACTCAAGCTATTCTTTTGGTGAATCTAGTCAAATGATGGTGTGGAAATAAGTCTTTAGTCATCCACCTCCATGTGTTTGGATGTATTTCCTGGTCTCATATTTCTGATGATTGCAAAAATAAGTTGGATGCAAAGAGTCATGCTTGCATCATGATGGGTTACTCTGAAGAGTCTAAGGCATATCAATTATTTGATCATGTCAAACGAAAAAACATTAATATATGAACTGCATGGTTTGATGGGAAGTCCTCTTCCATCAAGTTGTTAAATACCTCCTATGGATTGTTATAGGATGATCACCTTGATGTTGTTTTTGACTATAGTTACCATGTTTCATTTTTTAGTTCTTCGACTAGAAAATTGAACTTTGTCACTATTTCGACTAGACTGTCAACCTCTGATTCGACTAGTCCATCAATATCTATTTTGATTGGTCTTCCATCTCCGTCAACTGAAATATTTTCGACTTTTGATCGATATTTTGCAGTGAAAAATGGTTTACCCCTTTATTTTCTACTTAGATGGGATGCCAAGACAATTAAGGTTGTTGGACCTGATTTTGGTGATATTTCCTTTGGATGACAAACTCGAATTCAAAATCAACATGCCAACATTGCATTGATGACTTGTGTACTTGAAAATTATGATCATGTTACCTACTCAAATGCTCAATTTCAACCTGAATAGGAATGGGATATGCAAACATAAATGGATTCTTTGTCGAAGAATCACACTTGGGAATTAGTTCCACGACCACAAGGAAATAATGTTTTGAAGTGTCATTGTGTCTATAGGACCAAATTTACCTTTGAAGTTGTTCTTGAGCTTCATAAATATATATTGGTTATGAAGGGATTTTATCAACAAGAAGGCATCGACTACACTGATACCTTTTCCCTTGTTACAAAGATGAATTCTATTCGATTGACTATTTCCCTTGCTACATGATTTGGATGAAAGATCCATTAGATGGATGTGAAGAGTAATTTTATTCATGGAGACCTATATGAAGAAATTTTCATGGAACAACCTCCTAGTTTTGTGATAGATTCTAACTTAGTTTGTCGACTCAAGAAGTCTCTTTATGGTTTGAAGATATCTACCCAAGTGTGGTATGTAAAGATTGATAATTTATTTCTTTGAATTGGTTTCAAACATTTTGAATCTGATAACAACTTATATGTACTCCATACCAATGGAAATAATTTGTTTGTTGTTGTATATGTCGATGAACTTGTCATCACTAGAAATAACACCGATCTCATTCTTATATTGAAGAAGCAACTTGCTGAGTCCTTTAACATGAAAAAGATTGGTACTTTGCATTATTTTTTGGGTCTTCAAGTATTATCACCGTGTGATGGTTTTTTAATTTATCAATCTAAATATGTAATAGATATTTTGACACATTTTAAGAGGGAATATCGTAAGTCTCATGCTACTCCTTTTCAATATGGTTTAAATCTCACTAAAACTTGTCAAACTCCCAAAGTCAATGCTACACTTTGTCGACAATTGGTCGACAATCTTATTTATCTTACTAATAGTCGACCTGACATTTTATTTGCTATTATTATGGTTTCTTGGTTTATGTAGGGTCCCAAAGAAAGCCACTAGAAAGAATTCAAATGAATTTTTCTCTATATCAAGGGTACCACTTATTTTGTATCAAGTATTGTCAAAGTTCATATTTGTTGGTTGGCTTCACCGATTTCGACTAGGTTGGCAACAATGATGATCAAAATTCCACTTCTAGCTATGTGTTTCACTTCATCACTAGATCGTTGGTTTGGTCTTGCAATAAACAAAAGGTAGTCTCCTTATCAACTACACAAGTAGAATATCGTGGTGTCATTCATGTAGGTATAGAGGCAATATGGATTCTCCAACTTTTGGGTGAAATTGGATTTCCTGTTCAGAGCTCGACTATAATATATTGTGACAACTAGAGTATCATTCAAGTTGCTGACAACCTTGTGGCCCACAGTAACAAGATGCATGTTGACATCCATGCTCACTACTTGAGACAAATGATCTCTCTTGATCCTCATTCCTTTGATAGAATAGATGATTATTTGGCACGTGTGAAGGTGTTGGAAAGTTGGTTGTCATTTATGTCAACCCTTGGAGAGTTATATTAGATATTTATGTCAACCATTGGAGAAGTTTGGAATCCATAGAGATGTGGATAAGATTGTTGGAAAATTGATTGTTGTGTTAGAGGTCTACCATTGATATTGACACATTGTTAAGGTATACACTTGTTATGGTATGGATCATGGTATAGGTTGATGTGCATGGTTGGCACATGGTATGGTACAGACACATATCTTGTGATGATATGTTGGTGACTTCGGTACATGCTTGGTAGAGGCATGTGTTGGTGATGATGGACATCTGGTTGAGAGGTTCCCTTGGTATATGATCCATGTGAGAGCATCCAGTGACAAGTTGGTCATGGTCATGGAACTAGTATTTGATCGAGGAATAAAGACATGAAGGTAAATATACTTGTAGGTAAGACTATCATAGATGGATAGTAGGCCATGTAGTTCCTCACAGTTGAGGAGATATGACTTTGTGAAGTTGGAGGACCCTCAAGAATATTCTAGAAGCCTCTAGAAGGCCATCAAGAAGGTTGACTAGTCAAAGTGGTTGCAACAAGGGATTGATTATTGAAAGATTAACTATTGAGAATGATTTTTGAAATATTAATTAATTATCGAAAAATATCAATTAATTATTGTAGGGATAATTAATTATTGGAGGGATAATTAATTATTACATGTCGAAGTAAATTGGCAATAAACATAAGATATTTAATTATTACAGGGATAGTTAATTATTGCAGGGATAATTCATTATTGGAGGGATAATTAATTATTGCATGTGAGTTGCTTTCCATCATGACTTGCATGTCATTAAGAAGTTTCTCTTTATAACAAAGAGAAAATTCCATTGTAAATCACTTATGTGTATTCACTTTTAAGAATACAAGATGGAGATTTGAGGCAGTGAGTCGAAGAAAGAGAATTCAAGTGAAGTAAGAAGTTTGCAGGAGTTGAGAACATGGAGAAGGGGTTTCATACATGAATTCCTTGAGTATATCTTCGATTTTTAGGAGGAAAAGTGCAGACATACGCGACCTACAATGATGGAAAGAACAGATACCCGCGGGCATATAATGCACATAGTTGCGGACCTGTGGGGAAAACTTATGAAAGATATGGGATATAAAATATTAGGTCAGCTATAGTATGAAGGTATGTATTCCTATGTGTGTTAGGGAGTTATTTTTAATCAATCAAGAACATGTATGTCTCAGTAATTCATAAGTTATTTATTTAGAGAATTCTCTTATGGATTTTGGCATGAGGAATAAGTGGTTGTAGTCTTGATGAGATATTGATATCAAAAGTAGTAGCAACAAGGGTATCATAAGAAAAAACAAAAACAAGTTATGAATTACAATAATATAGGTAGATTCAAGCTTGTCTACAGTTATATTTCAAGGTGGTTGTATGGGGAAAGGAAAGGGGGTTGTAGCCTCCTTCTGGTTGAAGCCATAAAATTAGGGAGTTGGAGATTCCTTCAGGTTTCAACCTATAAATAGGGGGTTGGGGCTTCCTTCCAGTTGTAGTTGGAGAAATAGGAAGTTGGTGCTTCCAATGAATGTACTCTTTGACAAATAAGAAAAACATTCCATGGTTTTTTCCCACATGGGGTTTCCACGTAAAAATTTGGTGTACTGTGTTTATGTGTTGTTTATGCATTGATTTATGGTATTGATGCTATATTGAATGTTGATTGAATATCATTGAATATTTATGTTGTGGTTAAAGAATGAAAAGTATTGATACTGATTCACCCCCCCCCCTCTCCTATTCCAACAATTAATATCAAATCAAGTCCTTCAGGAAACAGTCTAACCACTGGAAGGAGATCATGGAATACACTAATATTGGAGTGCCAAGGTTTGATGGGAAGAGCTATAAATTATGGAATAAAAGGATGAAAACTGTTTTATAGGAACAAGGCTTTAATGTTTAGAAATAAGTATCAGATGGGTATACAACACCAACCATTCCCTCAACCAACAGAGATGGAAAGAAGATCAGTGAAAACAACTCAAAGGATAGAGGTACTATTCTAATTAGTTTAGTTGATTTAGTTTTTATCGAATTTATGCATTGTGATAGTGCAAAGGATCTTTGGGATAAAATCCAAAATATTTATGAAGGAGATGCCAAGGTAATGGGAGCTAAGCTTCAAATTTTCAGAGCTAAGTTTGAATAGTTGAATATGAAGGAAGCCGAAGAAATTACAGCCTAACTTCTACGTGCTGGCAAAGTAGTCAACCCTATTAAAGGATTGGGAGTAGAAGTTCATGACTCAGTGGTAGTTCAAAAGGTATTGAGGTCTCTTCCTATAAGATTTAAATCTAAAATATCAGCCTTAGAAGAAAGATCAGATCTCTATACATTAGGTATGGATGAGTTACATGGAGTATTTATAGCCTATGAAATGAGAACATAATAGAAGAACCTAGTCACAAAGGAAGTAGATTTCAAGGTGTCTAAGAAGACAAAGAAGATGAAAAACAAAAATTTAAAACCAAGTTGCAGCTACACTGATGATTCAGATGAAAATGAAGAGACATATAACTTCATAAGAAAATTGCATAAAGGAGATGACAAGTATAAAGGTATGCTTACATTGAAATGTTTTAATTGTGGTGGTATTGGTAATTTTTCTTCTAAATGTCCTCATAGGAATAAAGATAGTGGTGAAGAAGAATTTTCTAAAAGGGAAGAAACAATAAGAAATTCTTCAATAAAAGTTTCTAATCAAAAGAGGACAGTTCCTCATCATATGAGGAGGATAATGACAATGACAATGATTCTGAAAGATTACTCTTCATGGCATTAGAATATGATTCCGAAGAAGGAGGAGAAGTCGATCTCAGAGCAGAGCTAATCAGTGCATTATAAGAACTTAGGAAGGAAAGAAAGAAAAAAAAGTCACTCAAGGAAGAGTTAAAAATGAAAGAGGCATATCAGAAGTCCAACTCTGAAGAACTAGAGTAGATGATCATGAGTCTAAAAGTTCAAATAGAAGAAGAAATTTTTTTTTAATAAATTCTTAGAAGTCAATTACAAGAAAAGGAGAAAAATATTGGAAGATTGGAAGCAAAAGTAGTCTCTTTAAGGAAATATCTTCAGAAGAAATATATCCAGTAGAAGAGAAACATAATATTGGATCAAATCATCATATGACCAGTTCAGTCTAGGATACAATAAAGTACAAAATGAGAAAGGGTCAAGATCGAAGAAAATAGAACAGGAAGCAGAACAAAGAAGCTATGCATAGGTTGTCAAAAATTATGTCAAGAAGGAAGAATGTATGCCCCCAAAGAAGAAAATTCCAGGAGTAAAGAAGACTCAAGAAGAAAAATTTAGAAGGAGTGCATCACACATAAGGTCATCTATTCCCAGGTATCAAATATTCTTTTATGGTCATTGTTTTAATTGTGCTAATTTTGGACATAAATCTGTAAACTGCAGAGTCTATCCCAAGAACATAAGTAACTATGTGGGGTACTTAAATAACATTTATCACGGAAAATATTATGAAGCATACAACAAAAACCAAAACAATTTTGGTTCATTAAGCAATGAAGTAGAATGCTACAAATTCCACAACTATGGACATATAGTTGGTGATTGTAGAAGAATGATGGATACCTCTATAAAAGATAAACAAAATATTAGATATAATAATATTTGGAAAAGAAAACAAGAACATGTAAACGAAGAACTGATGAATGAAGGACACCCATAAGTCATACTCTCAGGATTTGTAGCAGTACAAGATCATGATAAATCTACAAGGAAACAACAAGTTATCACACATAGGAAGGTTTTGAGAAGAAATGAAAACAAACAAGAAAATGCGAATGAAAACTAGGTCCTAGATATTGTACTCACAAGATTTGCAGCAATGCAAAATCATGATGAACCGAGAGGCAAAGAGAAAGATGTTAGATTTAAGGAAGAAGAGGAAAATGATGAAGAGGAAGATTACTCCGCATTAGATAGGATATGTTTTTGAGCCATCCGTATTGGAGACTCCTAGGTAATATGAATATTGAACAGGGGGAGTCTATGCATCAATTGTTATAGTTCAAAGATATATCCTTCAAATAGCATGAAGTGTTTCAGAGTGGTATTACAGATGTTTGATTCAAAGTGGTTCAATGACAAATGGGTCAAAATTGTAGACAATTGAGTCGCAGAGTCATGAACAATATGGGTCACATGGAGAAGGATGGATTCGTAAAACACTTGGTAGGATTGGATAGATATACGTCAGTGGATGAGAACATGGCTTCAGGACAGATTGGTTTAGAGACTAACCCAAAGATCGTTGGATGCTTTTTTATTTTTATAATGAAATATTTGAATGCTTAAACTTTGAATGCGTTTATATATGTTAGTGATTTACAAGAGGAAGCACCAATGGATAAAAACTCCAAAAGGAAGTTCAAGAGATATAAATAGTCAAATAAGAGATTAGAAGAGTGAATATAGGGAGAAAAACCCCAAGGAAATCTCAAATAGGGGGAGTAACCCTAGAGAGAGAGTTACCCTTTTGCCTAGGATGTCAAAGAGGAAGATAAGAAAAGAGGCACGAAGACAGGGGGAGTATCTCCAAGGAAGATACCCTTTGCCATTGATGTCAAAGGGGGAGAGATAGAAACATTGATGGGGAGTGATGGTCATAGGGGGAGCATGAGCATGGTGTTTCCATGTCTAAGTGTTGCCATCAATGTTGGCGTTTCCATCAATGTGAAAGGGGGATATTGTTGGACAGTTGGTTGTCATTGATGTCAACCATTGGAGAGTTATAATAGATAAATATGTCAACCATTGGAGAGTTACATCAGATATTTATGTCAACCATTGGAGAAGTATAGAATCCATAGAGCCGTGGATAATATTTTTGGATAGTTGGTTGTCGTGTTAGAGGTCTACCATTGATATTGACACATTGTTAAGGTATACACTTGTTATGGTATAGATCATGGTATATGTTGATGTGCATGGTTGGCACATGGTATGGTACAAGAACATATCTTGTGATGGTATGTTGGTGACTTTGGTACATGATTGGTAGAGGAATGTGTTGGTGATGGTGGACATCTGGTTGAGATGTGCCCTTGGTATATGATCCATGTGAGAGGATTCGGTGACAAGTTGGTCATGGTCATGGAACCCACAGTTGATTGAGGAATAAATACATGAAAGTCAATATACTTGTAGGTAGGACTATCATATATGGATAGTACACCATGTATTTCCTCACGGTTGAGAAGATATGGATCTTTGAAGTCAGAGGGCCCTCAAGAATATTCTAGAAGCCTCCAGAAGGTCATCAAGAAGCTTGATCATTCAAAGTGGTTGCAACAAGGGACTAATTAATGAAAGATTGATTGTTGAGAATGATTGTTGAAGTATTAATTAATTATTGAAAAAGATTAATTAATTATTGTAGGGATAATTAATTATTGAGATTGGTTGTCATTGATGTGAAAATTTACATGTTGAAGTAAAGTGGCAGTAAACAAAAGATAATTAATTATTGGAGGGACAATTAATCATTGCATGTCAAAGTAAATTAGCAATAAACAGACGATAATTAATTAATGTAGGGATAGTTAATTATTGCACGGATAACTGATTATTGGAGGGATAATTAATTATTGCATGTGAGTTGCATGTGAGTTTCATGCCATCTTGAGTTGCATGTCATTAATAAATTTCTCTTTATAACATAGAGAATAGTTCATTGCAAATCACTTATGTGTATTCACTTATGAGGCTTGACGCAGAACCCCAAACCCTCTGGTCCAAGGTCCGCACATGATCATTCTAATCCTCCCTTTGAGTCTAATTGACTCTTTGGTTTCCCCTCGGGAAATACCCTTCACACACACTAGTGTATCCACAGGCTCTTATGGGTGTGTCCGCATGATCAAACATGAAGCATCAACCCAAATCTCCTGACCCGAAATAGGATCACGCCCTTTGCAAGTTCGGGACTTTGGGTTTCTCGATTTCGTGATCCCTGATGTCAAGGGTTCCTGTCCCTATAACTTTCGAAACCTGAATTTCCAAACTCCGATGCACTTGGAAAAAGGTTGAATTTTCAACGGGCTTCTCACTTCATCGGGATTACGGACTTCGCGATTTCATGAATCCAAATGCAAGGCTCTCTGTCCTTCGACCTCTGAACCTCGAAACGGTCCATAAGGTTTGACTCCACCAATTGACGAAGACACGCCACCTATTGTCCTTGCGGTTTTCTACCTTTGACGTAGACTCCTGCCACTTGTCACTCTTTTGGGTTTTCGGGACTCTCACTCCCAAAGTGTTGTCTGCTCCGATTCCTGACACCCGAAGTGCCAAAATCCTGAAAGTCTAATCCAATTCCTGTCGCAACTCGCGACTTCGGGATTTTCATTCACTGTGCTCACTCCTTGTTGTTGGGATCCCTGAAATGCTGAAGTGATCCGATGGCTTGTGCAAAGCATGATCAACGGTCCATGTTGATTCTAGATCCTAGAATGGTAAGCTCGCCTACCTCTAAAAACCCTGCAACTTCCCTGGATCCTATGGTCCTCATGATTTCGGGAATTCTCCACAAAGAATTTTGACTGCTCTTTGCTCCTTGATAACTCCTGCGAAATAACCAAAGTTCTTCCACTGGGACTTAAATTTTACAAAGTGACTTTGTTTAATCTCCCCTTTGTTTATCTCAAAGTCACTAACCCTCTTGATCTTTCCTTGCAAACTTGATTCTTCAAGAAGACTCCTGCACGCACTCCTTGCGACAACCTTCAAATATTTCTAGGTATTTGATTCTCTCGACTCTGTGCACTTTTCTGCAACAACAATCCTCCAACTCTCCCCTTGGTTGATAAGTTCTCATCTTTCAACCAGCCTCCGCACACCTTGCATGGCTTCTGTGCTTCACTTGCACTTCTATGGGAATGAGAACAATGGTATCCATCCTGAGCTTTCAGAGATAAACTCTGAACCTTCATCAACGCACTCCTTCCAGACGATTTCGCTGCACTCCTTGCAGGAACTTCTCACTCAGGAAGAGAAACATTTGAAACTCATTCTTTCTCTCTCAGACTTCAAACATTCAACATGAAATCATACATTCACACAATATTAAAGCAAATGCATAACAGAGAGAATAAACAACCATAATCATACCATTCAACATGTGTACACAGAAAGCATCATAACACCATGAATCTGAATCAAAGCTTCATATATTAATTCAAAACTTCTGTACATGGGTTCTTCTCTACAACTTTCTGCTACAACTCTCTCTTCTCTTGATCTATGCTCAATGATACAATTCTCTCTCTCTAATGTTACCATGATACAAATGTGAGGGTGTCTATAGTCAGTTTTACCTCCTATGCTCCTAAACTGTCTAATATGGAATTTAAATCTACCTACTTTCATTAACTACACATAAATGCCTTAATGTTTTACAGATGAGAGCAATCGCTCAAGATCTATTTACATCCTCCAAAATATAAATGCAAGGTATGCCTTCTAGCTATTACATTAATATTTCAAAAACATTCCAAAACATGAAAAATCCGTGTTGCACTTTCCAGCTGTCTTCCCCTTCACGCTCGCTTGCTATTGGCGATGCTCTTGCATCATACTCCCTTTCTTGAAAATTTTCATGAACTCTTGTTCATGAGCTCTTGCACGGTTTGTCCATGCTTATGAATTTATGATTCATTTTCCCAGCTGGCATCTTCAATTGGATGTCCCTTCCATTTGACCAAGTATTCAAAGTATTATTTTCTCCTAGTCCTCTTTCTGACTCTCTTGTCAAGTATACTTTCCATCTGTGGCTTTTCAGCTACAGGCATTTGTTTAGTCCACTGAACCTCTGTTTTTTCACTGTCTTGTCCTGTTTCTCCATCTTTGTAAGGGTAAAAATCTAAGATATTGAATATCGGTGAAATTTCGATCCCATCGGGTAATTCAATCTCATATGTGTTTGCCCCAAATTTCTTCAAGACTCTGCATGGTCCAATCTTCTTCATTTTCAGTTTGTTATATGTTCCCCTTGGGAACCTTTCTTTCCTCAGATGTGCAAGAATCAGATCACCAACTTCAAACTAAAGTTCTCATCTGTGTTGATCTTCTCTGTGCTTGTACTCTTGACTTGAATTTTGCAATTGCTCCTTAACTCAATTATGAAGCTCCTTCATTGCTTCTACAAAATCCTCTGCACTAGCACTTATGAATTCACTCTATTCTGAATCTTTCAATTCATAAACTCCCCTTGGCTACATTCCATAAACAATTTGGAATGGAATATGCCCTGTGCTTCTGTTAAATGAGTCATTGTAAGCAAATTCCACCTGTGGCAGAATGTGATCCCACTGACTGTGGTGTTCAATCAATAGGCTCCTCAACAGATCCCCCAAGCTTTTGTTTACAACTTCCATCTACCCATCCGTCTGAGGATGATAAGATGAGCTAAATGAAAAATTTGTCCCCATATTTTTCCATAAAGTCCTCCAGAAATTTCCCATGAATTTGGTGTCCTGATCTGAAACAATACTCCTTGGCAAACCGTGAAGTCTGACGACTTCTTTGAAAAACAGGTCTGCAATATGAGTTGCGTCGCTATTTTTTTGGCATGGTATGAAATGTGTCATCTTTGAAAACCTGTCTACCACTAAAAAGATTGAATCAAATCCTCTTTGCATCCTTGGCAACCCCAATATAAAATCCATGCTCACTGTATCCCACGACCTCTCAAGTATTGGTAATGGTTGGTACAACCCTGTGTTCTGCTTTCTTCCTTTTGTGTGCTGACAAATTCTACATCTGTCCACAAATTTTTTTACATCTTTCCTCATTCCTGGCAAAAAATATGAGCCACTCAGTTTTGAGAACATCTTATCATGACCGAAGTGTCTGACCAATCCTCCACTGTGTTTTTCTTTCAACAGATTCCCCCTCATGGAGCATTTTGGAATACATAATTGACTGCCTCTAAATAATAATCCATCATGGATCATATACTCAGTCCATTGACTTCTATCCCTGAGAATTGGATTCTCATATGCCTCATACGCGTCTTTGAAATCTGGATCATCTTTGTACATGTCCTTGAGGTTATCAAAACCCAATGTTTTGACTCTGAACTCCTGCATAAGCAAACATTTCCTGCTCAAAGCATCAACAACTTTGTTAGTAGTTCTAGAAATATGCTTAATTACAAAAGTAAAATTCTGCATGTATTCAACCCATTTTGCATGCTTTTGGTTCAACTTGTCCTATTGATTTATGAATTGTAAAGCATGATTGTCGCTGTACAAAAAAAACTCTTTAGGAAACAAATAATTCCTCCATTTCTTCAGCACTTGTATGACAACATAAAATTCCTTGTCATATGTTGAATATTTAATCTTTGCTTCATTCAGTTTTTCACTAAAGTATGTGATCGACCTGTCGTCTTGGCTCAAGAACACTCCAATTGCAAATCCACTTGCATCACACTTGACCTAAAATGTCTTGCTAAAATCCGGTAGAACCAAAATTGGTCGCTTCGTGATCTTCTTCTTCAGCAGGTTGAAACTCTTTTCTGCTTCCTCTGTCCAATGAAAAGCTTTGTGCCTTTTCTTCACCGTGTCCATCATTGGTGCACTAATCCCACTAAAATTTTGGATGAATTTCCTGTAGAAACTAGCCAATCCATGAAAGCTTCTAAATTCAAATATACTCCTCGATGATGGACAATTCTTGATCGCCTCCACCTTTTCCAGATCCATCTTCAACTCATTTGCAAAGATAACAAAACCTAGGTAAATGAGTTCTGTCTTCATAAATGTTGATTTCTTCATGTTTATCAGAAAATTCTCTTGTTGTAACCTCCTCATCACTGTAGCTAAATGCTTCAAGTGTTCTGCTTCAATCTTACTGAAAATTAATATATCATCAATATATACGATGATGAATTTCCCGATAAACTCTTTCAGGACTTCATTCATCAATCTCATGAAAGTACTAGGTGCATTTGTTAAGACAAATGACATAACAAGTCATTCATACAACCCTTCATTCATCTTGAATGTTGTTTTCCATTCATCACCTTCTCTCATTCGGATTTGATGATAACTGCTTTTCAAATCAATCTTTGAAAATAACTTTTCTCCACTCAAGCAATCCATCAAATCATCCATCCTTGCCAATGGAAATCTATATATGATGGTAATATTGTTGATTTACCTCGAGTCTGTACACATCCTCTAGCCTCCATCTTTCTTTGGGCTAAGCACTGTTGGAACAACGCATGGACTCAAGCTTTCTCGAATCAACCCTTTGTCCATTAAATCCTGGACTTGTCTCTTGACCTCCTCATTCTCCTACAGTGTCAATCTGTACAATGCTTTGTTTGGTAAGCTAGATCCAGGTATAAGATCGATGTGATGACTTATACTTCTGATCGGTGGAAACGAACGAGGTAGTTCATCCACTACTATGTCAGCAAACTCTTCCAACAACTTCTGGATTTCCTTTGGTAAATCATCCACTCTTGTACTGGTCAACACAATTCTAGGCTTCCTGACCATGATGAATTGTGTAACTTTCTTCTTCTTAACCTCATTAAGAAGTTCCTTCCCACTCATGAGAATTACATTGTTTCTCACTCTTGGTTTTGTTTCTTTATCCTTAATCAGCAACAACATGTGAGTTCTCCCATTCTTCTCCAGGGTATATGTGTTCTTTCTCCCATCATGAATCACATTTCTGTCATATTGCCATGGTCTACCCAACAATATATGACAAACATCCATGGGAATAACATCACATAGTATTTCATCCTTATATCCTCCTATTTTAAATTCAACTAAACATTGTTTAGTGACATTTACCTGATGTCCTTTTTGTAGCCATGAAACTCTGTATGGGCTTGGATGTTCAATAGTCTTCATCTCCATATTTTCTACCATCTCTGTAGAAACAAGATTATCTGTGCTACCACTATCCACGATGACTTTGCATACCCTATCTTTGGTCTTGCAAGCAGTCCGAAAAAGTCTGTTCCTTTGGGATGGGTTCTCCGCCTCCTTCTCTGGCATTAAGAGAACTTTCCTCATCATCAGTGATCTTCTACCCTCAGCATCTTCTGCCTCAACATTCCATCCTTGTACTTCGGTAATGTGAGTTTCACCTCCTTCTTTCTTTCTATCTGGACATTCATAGGATTTATGTCCATTTTTTCCATAGGTAAAGCATTTTATTTCTCCACCTCTACCTCTTCCTCTTCCTCTGGTTCGAGGAAAAGTATTTTTATCAACATATTTTCCTCTCTGTGAGCTTCCTCCTCTCTCATGCTGAGTTTGAGGTTTCTTTCCCTCTTCTTGAGGTCTCTAAGTTCTGTCTTGGGCAATTGTCTTGCCTCTAGCCTGACTTTTTCCTCAGCCTCTTTGACCTTTCTTTCGGCTCAGCTTCTCTTCAGCTTTCAGAGCCATATGATAAGCATCTTCTACAGTCTGAATGATCATCATGATCATCTCATGTTGGATGTCTTATATCAGACCATTCATGTACCTAGCAACCTTTTCATCATCGCTTTCCTGATGACCTACTCTGATGTTTAATTTGTAGAATTCTTCAGTGTACTCTTTCACTGACATCAGCTTCTGTCTCAAATTCTGCATTCTCCAAAACAGAGTAATTTGATAATCCTTGGGTATGAATTTTGCTTTCATCTTTGCAACCATTCTATCCCAACTTTTGATTTTTTTCTTGCCTTTGCAGCGTCTGTCAGCCTGTAGTTCATCCCACCATAATGTTGCATGCCCTTTAAGTCTAGTGACAACATGTTTGACATTCTTGTCGTCCTCGACATCCTCATAGTCGAAGTATTTATCTAGAGCCCTAATCCAATCTAGAAGCTCTTCAACATCTAGGTTTCCTTTATACATGGGAATCTCCATTTTTTCTCTAGCACCTATCCTTGCGATAGCCCTAAATAGGCGTTCATCTACAACATCTTCGACTGTGACCTCTTCTCCATGTCCAGCTTCATTTTCACTGCCAGCCTCATTAATATCCCCAGTGTCGACTGTGCGCCTTTGTGTTGTATCCATGGCATCAAGCTTGGCACGTAGTTCGTACATTTCCCTTTCCACCGCTGGGTCAGGGATTGGTCTATCTCTTCTTCTTGGCGGCATGGTTGTAAATCTTTTCTTTTTTCTCCTCTCGCTTCCTCTACCTACAATATACAAATAGAGTCAAGCTCTGATACCACAACTGATGCAGACCCTCGAACCCTCTGGTCCAAGGTCCACGTAGGATCGTTCTAATATACCCTTTGAGACTAATTGACTCTTTGGTTTCCCCTCGGGAAATACCCTTCACACACACCAGTGTATCCACAGGTCCTTATGGGTGTGCCCGTGTGATCAAACACAAAGCATCAACCCAAATATCCTGACCCGAAATAGGATCATGCCCTTCACAAGTTTGGGACTTCGGGTTTCGCTATTTTGTGATCCCTGATGTCAAGGGTTCTTGTCCCTATAACTTCCGAAAATTGAATTTCTGAACTCTGATGCACTCAGCAAAAGGTTGACTTTTCAATGGGCTTCTCACTTCATCAGGATTACAGACTTTGCGATTTTGCGAATCCAAATGAAAGGCTCTCCAGCCTTCGACCTCTGAACCCCGAAACGGTCCACAAGTTTTGACTTCGCCAATTGACGAAGACATGCCACCCGTCGTCCTTGCAGTTTTCTACCTTTGACGTAGACTCCTGCCACTTGTCACGCTTTTGGGTTTTCGGGACCCTCACTCCCAAATCACTATCTCCTCCGATTCCCGACACTCGAAGTGACGAAATCCCGAAAGTCTAATCCAATTCCTGTCGCAACTCACGACTTCGGGACTTTCGTTCACTGTGCTCAACTCCTTTTCATTGGGATCCCCAAAATGATGAAATGATCCAACGACTTGTGAAAAGCATGATCAATGGTCCATGTTGATTATGGATCCTAGAGTGGTAAGCTCACCTTCCTATAACCACCCTACAACTTCCCTGGATCCTACGGTCCTCATGATTTCGGGAATTCTCCACAAAGAATTTCAACCGCTCTTTGCTCCTTGATAACTCTTGCGAAATAACCAAAGTTCTTCCACTGGGATTTAAATTTTACAAAGAAACTTTGCTTCATCTCCCCTTTGTTTATCTCAAAGGCACTAACCCTCCTGAGCTTTCCTTGAAAAATTGAGTCTTCAAGAAGACTCCTGCGCACACTCCTTGCGACAACCTTCAAATACTTCTAGGTATTTGATTCTCTTGACTCTGTGCACTTTTCTTCAACAACAATCCTCCAACTCTCCCCTTGGTTGATAAGTTCTCAGCTTTCAACCATCCTGCACACACCTTGCACGGATTCTATGCTTCACCTACACTTCCGTGGGAATGAGAACAATGGTATCCCTCCTGAGCTTTCAGAGATAAACTCTGAACCTCCATCAATGCACTCCTTGCAGACGATTTCGTTGCACTCCTTGCAGGAACTTCTCACTCGGGAAGAGAAAAAATTGAAACTCATTCTTTCTCTCTCAAACTTCAAACATTCAACATGAAATCATACATTCACACAATATTAAATAAAATGCATAACAGAGAGAATAAACAACCATAAGCATACCATTCAACATGTGTACACAGAAAGCATCATAACACCATGAATATCAATCAAAGCTTCATATATTAATCCAGAACTTCTATACATGGGTTCTTCTCTACAACTTTCTACTATAGCTCTCTCTTCTCTTGCTCTATGCTCAATGATATAATGCTCTCTCTATAATGTTACAATGATACAAAGGTGAGGGTGCCTATAGTCGGTTTTCCCTCCTACGCTCCTAAACTGTGTAATCTGGAATTTAAATCTTCCTACTTTCATTAACTACACATAAATGCCTTAATGTTTTACAGATGAGAGAAATTGATCAAGATCTGTTTACATCCTCCAAAATATAAATGCAAAGTACACCTTCTAGCTATTACATTAATATTTCAAAAACATTCCAAAACACAAAAAATACGTGTTGCTCTTTCCAACTGTCTTTCCCTTCATGCTCACTTGCTACTAGTGATGCTCCTGCATCAAGGCTGGAGATCTGAGGCAATAAGTTGAAGATAGAGAATTTGTAATGTCCCCAAGGCCGAGCCCTACTGTAAATCATGTTTATGAAATGAATTGTAATTATGTTTTATAGGATGGTGAGCCAAGTTAATATAAGTTGGTGGGCTTAGGTGATTATTAGGCCAGAGAGCCTAAGTGTTGAAGGCCAAGAGCCTGATTTTGTACATGTATCTATGCAGAACATTAATAAAATTATAAACACCGTTGCGTGCAGACCGACCACGATGAATGAGTGATGGGGGACTAAGCTTCGATAGAGTGGGCAAGGGATTGGGGGATGGAAGGTGGGAAAAGGGGGCTAAGTGTGGAGCCTAAGGGATTAAGTCTTGGGAATAATATTTTAATATTATTCAAAAAATACCATGTGAATTATATGTTACATCCTAAGTTCTTTTGGAATGACAAGTGACTTCCAAATGGGGAGGGACGCATGCTGATGGAATGCATGCAGTTTCATGGGTCACAAGTGACAACCCAAGACCATGCAAATAAAATGGCTGAGATGAGCCGTGGTGGGGGTTCTCCTCCATTCTACCTGACCATCTAATCGTGAACCAGTTCGACCTCTGGAAGAGACCTCGTGCAATTCTAAAACCGGGGAAAAGGTCTGTGTTGATTCCTAGGAAAGCTGGTACACCCCTTCTCTGTTCTAAACCATGGAGTCTGAATCAACCCCTGCGTGGACATCTCATCACACATCCCTGAGAATCCAAAGTGTGAGTCTATCCCATGTTGCCATATTGACAAAACAGAAGTGTCCCGTCCCTACTAAGCCTGGTTATGTTGTTGCACCTATTTGTAGCTACCTTAGGGTGTTCGTGTTTGGATTCTCATTGATTGTGGTGGATTTTCCTGAGAAAACCATAACCATGAGTCTATTCCATGATTACTGAGCTGGTTGGGTTGAAGTATGTGACTGTCACCTATTTGGGAAGCCCATGACTGTATACCCAGTTGACTATTGTGGCCATGTAGTGCTGGACTGTGCGTGGCTTGCTGACTAGTGTAAGTTCGTGTTGATCCTGTGTGTAACCTCTCTCCAGGTGAGGGAGGTGATTGTTATTGAAGAGGAAGGTTTTACTAAGCCTGTGAACGACTCTCTCCAGGTGAGAGAGTGTGTGGAGGAAGGAGAGATCTCTTGGAAGGAACCTTGTAGTTTCCACAGAGCTCGGAGATTTCCAGTCTGGCCTGTTGCTAAAGCCCAAGGCAAGGGAGGTTAGCAAACGAAGGATTGTCTAGGTGAAGGTGTATACTCTTGGGGTGGGACAGGCATGTGGGGAAGGAGAGTCTATGGGTAGTGGGCATAATTGGTTCCTGGGAGAGAATCCTCCCTCTTTTATGTGTATTCTTCCAGAGAGAATTTGTTGGGAAGTGGTTTTCTCCCAGAGAGAGTCCCACACCAGCTACGGAGCTCTTAGAATTCTTGATCTGGCCTATTGCCAAGAGCCAGAGAGGGAGGTGAAGCACTGATGAACTGTGCTTGTGAAGGTGTATACTCCCGGGTCGAGCAAGCATGTGGGGAATGACAGTCCATGAGTATGTTGGTTGTGGAGCCTGATTATCTTCCTGATTTATAGGTCTTTTACTTTCAACCGTGTTTATACCCCATGAAGTATTTACACCCCAGAAGTATGTACACTCTTCCACATGGGGG
>JZKD02S1958071.1:0-14431 GCA_000966675.3 Picea glauca
TTTGCTTCCGGAGGATTCTCAGGTCAAGGTTAAGGTGCTCGGAGGGAGGCTTCGGCCTGTGGTTGGGAGACGAGGGTATCGTCGTGGTAAAACGAGCACACCATTATATATATTCTAACAGATCCGCCCTTCACCACTGCTGTTCTTGCAACCTCCTTTAATTCTATCACTCTTTCTCTCAATTTCTTGCCCTCTTCTTTCGCCATTAATACTTTAATAATTCATTCTACATCCACAAGCTTTCATATCCCTAGTCACCTAGGCCCTCCCGAGAGAGAGTCAAGCCCATACCCACTCTGATACCAATTTGTTGTTCAGAGGCAAAGGAGAAACACAAATCTAACTGTTTCTATAGCCACAATGTCAATGCAGAATTAATGCACCATCAATTTGTTTTCTATATTTAAGATAAAAATATTAGTTACAATGGAGTTACGTTGGTATAACTGACCAACTACATGTAACCGTAGACAAATTAATTAGAGTATGTAATTACATTATTCTAAAAATAACCATGCAAACCTACAAACTTGTAACTTCATTTCAATGTGACTTTGGCATTTCATTGTGTAATTTCTTTCACTTTCCCTCATCTTGATTTCGTTACCTATGATGTCCTTCCTAGCAACTCAATGGCTTCATAAGTTTACCACTCATTTCCTCCAAACAAGAAATTAAACAAAAAACAAAAATATGAGTATTCTTCTAAGTTTGTTTTAACATCGTTTTAATTAATTTTGGTTAAAGTTAAAACAATAATTCTAGTTTTTGTTGGGTTGGGCTCTAGTTTATTAGTAGCAGCTTTGTCACAATTTGTAATAATTGATTCAGATCACCTTGCCATTTTAAAAATATACTCATTATGAGTTCAACATGTCAATTGTGGGAATTGAACTCAAGTGGGGACGATAACAACCATTTCTCCCAAACACCCAAGCCAAATAAAGTTGACATTTTTTAAAATCATTTTATTTATGAAGCCAAATAAAAATCATCCACAACCAAAACTATTTTAGCTATTTACATTAAATTTTAAATTTTAATTTGCAGTGAATACCATTTCCATATATTTGGTATTTTTTTTTAATTATAACCGTTGTTGTTTAAACTTAGAGTTTGTTGAGTTATATACATTTTATTTTTGTTGAAATTAGTGCAGCTACAAGAGCCATTCTCCAGGAGGATGGCATAAGACCCCAGTTGAGATCTAGGGCCTCCAGTTCACTCATGGGGTTCTTGGTTTGGGACGAAGTAGTTAGAGACATGGAAAAATACCCTAGTGAGGGCCCCCAATATATTTCTGGGGTTCTTGGTCAAGGACCAAGTAGTAAGTCCTTAGATGTGTTCTAGGGCCCCTAGATGTGTTCCAGGAAATCCTTGCTCGATGCTTGGATTGATTCTTGGATGTGTCCCTTGGTGGTTGATGATGTAAGTCCCTAGATGTGTTCCAGGGAATCCTTGCTTAAATGCTTGGGTTGATCCTTGGTCTTGTACCTTGGTGGATGAAAGACCCTAGATGTGTTCTAGGGCCTCCAGATGTGTTCTGGGGTATCATGGTCTGGGACCAGGTGGTTCTTGGTTTTGTACCAAGATGTGATGATGTGTTATCTTCTTGTTCTCTCCTGGGATGGTCCATGAGACCTAGGAGCAACTAAAAGATGGACATGACCACATCATTGGTTTCTCCTCTTATGCAGAGATGATAAAAGCTTATAAGTAATCATGAGACATATGTGGACAATTTTCCATTGAAGAAGACCCCCTTGACTTTGTCTTGCAACCTCCCCTTGTTTGATTGTCTTTCTAAATCTTGCTTGATGTTGTGTTGCTCTTTTATAAGTCACTTTTACTTATTTGACTTTATGATTAATATTTTTAATTAATTAAAAATATTAATTATTAATTATTATTTATTTTAATTTTTAGGTTTTAATTAAACCTAATTTATAACCCTTCCTAAACTATAAATAAAGACTTATACCTCTCTCTTTATTACACTCACTTTCTCTCCTCTCATGGTCTAAATTTTTGCGACTACCTCAACTTGGTTCTTGTCTTGGGTACGACCTCCTTGGTGGACTCTCTCTTTCTTTTTTGAGGTGTGGCCTTATTAGTTTCTTCCTCTTGCTGGTTGGTGGTTCATTTCTGGTCTTCCTTCTGCTGGGTATTGGTGCCACGAACCTCCCTCATGCTGTGTGTAAGTGTCGTGAACCTTCCTCTTGCTGCTATGGGTGCCACGACCTTCCTTTGGCCCCTCTTTTTGTTGTTGTTGTGTGCTTTAAGGGTGCTGCTACCTCCTAGGCAACCCTTTGGCTCCTACCTTCTTCTCTCCAGGCTGTCGTTGAGTTTCTTTTAGGCTGCTGTGAGTTTTCTCCTTGGCTTCCACCTATGTAACCCTCTTGCCGCTACTATCTCCAGTTAGCTGTTGCCTCTAGGACCTGTTGGGATAGTCCTAAGAGTGCTACCCTAGCTTCCCATCTTGTTGTAACAGTCCTATATCTTCTTGGACAGTTTTCATTTGTGTTGATTGTGGTTTTCATATCAGTCCTACCTTTGTTGATTGTTCTTGAGTTCTACTTGGTAAACTGTTCACTTAAATATCATGATGAGATCAAACCTTTGAGGGTTTGATCCATGACCTTAATAGTTTTTCTGAGCATAAAGAAATAGGTCATCCACCCATCAGGTACTTCTATCATTTGTTTTGCTAAGGTAAAGTTCAGATCTTGTTGTGCTCATGTTTACTTCTGTTTCTAGTTTAAATTAGTTTTCATAAATGTTATTTACTGTTCATGATCAGTTTTAGTTAAAGTCTGTTCTCTTTAGCATGTTCAAATTTGTATTTTCAGTATTTCATCTACTTCATAATTTTGTTTTAAATATTGATCTATAAGTATAGTAGTCAATTTTGAAAAAGTTATCTCTCTTTTCATTTTCCCTAAAAATATAATAATTTTAAAAAGAGAGTTTAACTATTTATGTGATGGTAGTAGATATGGCTTCAAACATACTTTTCTCTAATTAAAGCATTCAATGAGGTCAAAATTACTTGAAACATGAGTCTCATACCTTGGATCACTTTGGTGTTTGATCGAGCTTTGAATGGCTGGCTAACATAGTAATATAGATAAGAACTTATTTTAGAAGCCAGAAGTATATGAAGATGAAACTTAAAGCACTACATATGTCTTATACTTTGGACCACTTTGTTGTCAAAACACATTATAAACAAAATATCATTTTTGGATGTAAATATGTTGTTATGAGAATTTCTCATAGAAAAATCTTATTATTATTATTTTTTTAAATAAGTAAGATTTTTAAGTTTATAATATAATGACTAAGTGGTCTTTGTATGTTTAAATTGATTATGAAAGGAATTTAAAAGTAGTTTACACATTTATCTAAGGTTATAACATAATGATTAGATGATTTTTGTATGTCTAAATTGATTATGAAAAGAATTTAAAAATAATTTAGGCATTTATATCAATTTGTAGATTTGTTTTTCATTGTTATGAGAATAGTTGGACTTTTAGATCTTTTAACATGTAGTTTTTTATAATTATATATAGTATATAATAAATTTACAAGATAATGATGGTTTATAAGGTATTATTCATATTAAAAGTTGTCATTTTGAAAGTTGGCTTTGGGGTGCATGTCATCGAGTTGATGTGATAGTATCATTCGCCATTACAATACTAATATCATCAACATTTCTTATGTCATATGTTATCAACCATCTTGACTTGTAATTCTCACTCATATGATGTTACAAACTATCTTACAATAATGACATATCTCTATATTAAAATGTAATTCTAAATTAATACCGGTATTCCTATCTCTTGTCAACTTCAATTACATGCTTCAAAGACATGAAATAACTCTAATGAACTCCTTACAATCTAATCATTTCATTTCCCTTAATGTGTCCTTGTACCTCTTTGGTTGTATGCATTTTGAAAATAAAATTTGATGTTTATTGATGTCTAATGACATGTCTCTATTTAAATATTTGACTTTATTATTATCATTTTGTTAAAATGTTTCTTTTCATAATTATTTTTCTTTAAAGAATTGCTACATAGTTTTAAGGCTTTATAGTTTATTATCAATTTTCATTTTCCTTAATGTGTACTTGTACTTTTTTGGTTATATGCATTTTGAAAATAAAATTTGATGTTCATTGATATCTAATGACACATCTCTATTTAAATATTTGACTTTATTATTATCATTTTGTTAAAATGTTTCTTTTCATAATTATTTTTCATAGTTTTAAGACTTTATAGTTTATTGCCAATTTTCATAAATTAACCTTTTTAGAAGACCTCAATAACTATTGTTTTTATGAAATAAACATTTTTAATTAAATTTCATCATTTTAAATGAAGATGATACATTTTAAGAGCTCGAAAACTATGTATTTTCATGTAACATACTTTCTTATATATTCCCAAAAACAATCCAAATTTGAAAGTTGCACCTTTTATAAGCCCCAAAACTATTAAATTTAAATTTTGTGAAATTGACCTTTTCATATACTCCAAAATAATTAATAATCCCTTCTTGAGGTCTTGCATAAATAAAACTAGATCTTCATGTTTTTAAGACTAGGGTCTTACCTATAAGGAGGGTTGCAAGTGTTACCCGTAAGGAGGGTTGCAATTAAAGATAAACACTTATTCCATACCACAAAAAGCTTGCGTTTTTGACGTATTCCCTACCATATTGTCTTATTTAGCAACACTTTCCCGAAAAGTCTACTTGAACAATGTATTCCCAACCAAGGCCTCATGATGCTAAATTAGAATGCACTTTTCTTGTAATTATATTTTGATTTGTGCATGATTAGGATGGTGTTTATCATAGATGTTTTAAGTTTGTCTCATGCTCACGTCCCCTAAAATCTTGCATTTTGTTAAGCATTATGGTGTATATATTGTTGAAAGAATTTTGGCATTATGCACGTAATATCCATTAATTGAATACACCATATGCTCCTTAGTAAATATATAATTTTCCATCGCATAAATTTAGTTATGCACCATTAAAAATGTGATATGATGAATATAATTATGTTTTTTTTTTTTTTAAAATTGTAGACTTATAAGTAATACGGCATTTAATTGTGTAGCAATATGTAAATTTGTGATTGGTATATAATTTTAACATATAAATTCTCAATCCAATGAGAGCTTTGATAAGGTTGGATATGGTGTAAGGATTGTGATCTAGTGTCATGTTGAGGCCTTCAACAAATTATAGGGTCTATTAGTTAGTGGCCTTCCAAAATTTTTAAGATTATTTGATTACATCTTATTATCCTTGTGGCTTAAGCTTTTGATGTAATTGGTGTTCTCGTATGATTTCAAGTTTTTTGATTGGTTTTCTTAATTAACCATTTTAATTGAAGTGCACATGAATGCCAACAATGCCTTATTGACTAAAATTCAATTTGAAATAGTGATTAGAATTAATTAATACATGCTGTTTCCTATATGTACAACGACTCTGGTGGCTAGGGTTTAGCCTTAGCTGTCCGCAGGGCTATTTGGGGCCGTTCTGCACATCCTCTATCATCCATCCTCTTTTGTCTGCAGGTTCTTCCTCTGCGATGGAGGCTCCTTTGTACAATAGTGTTGCTCCATGCCTCAAATCTACTATTCCAAGCATCGGTTATGCTCCATGCCCATTCTGGATCCTCTGGTGGGTCGCTGGTGTGCCTTCTCAAGGGTGTGCCCTCTGGTTCTGCTACCACTCATGGCATCTCTTTCTGTGATGTTGTCAAGAGGAATGCCATTCCTCCATCTTGTTTGGTGCAAGAGGCTCTAACTCCTTCCATCCCTATGAGGAAGGATGCTATTTCCAAATTAGCTTGTCTCAACTCCACAACGCTCATCTGTTGTTTTAACGACCTCTGGCCTCGTCTTGTTAATCTTCATTGGTCGGATGTCGAGATCATGGTTGCCAGTTTTGAAAGGTGATGTTTTCATTCACCCCCGTGCTCAAGGGTTTTTCATTGTTGAGTTTGACCTTCAAGAAGATAAAGATTTGATCATTAGTTTCGACCCCTGGTTTTAGGGAAGTTTTGGTTTATGTATGAATCCTTGGTCTCCTTCATTTGATCCTTTGAAAGATTCGCTATCTTCAACACATGTTTGGTTTAGGCTCCCAAATCTGCCCTTGCATTTTTGGGGCTTATCCTCTCTCAGTGCCATTGGAAATTCTTTAGGAAGGTTTCATTTTAAAAGCCATGAAATATAAATCTGCAACATCTTCATGTACGCTTGGATTTATGTAGAAATGAATTTCAACAAAGGGTTTCTGACCGAAATTATCTTTATGGGGGATAACTATTCGTGGACTCAAAAGATGGATTACGAAAAAATTGATTTACGATGTTGAGCTTGTTTCGACACAGGACACTTGGCAACCCAATGCCCCAAGGATCCTAAGAAAGCTTGAAAGTAATGCATATCAACTTGGTGGGTTGGCTCCCACATTAATCATCAACCTTTTTTCTAAGGAATATTCTTCAGATGCTGACCCTCTCAAGGAGGAGTCCAAAGAGGCTCCTTTGAAAGCCAATGATGCTCCATCCAATGTGGACTCTTCAGATATGGAACCTCCATTGGGTGATTCAAAATATGAAATAGAGGATATCAAGGTCATAATATAGACTATTGAGCAATTCAAAATGTAGTAAGAAACACCTTGAAAGCTCGAGAAAAAAGAGGATTTGACTTCTCCAAGTTCAAGTAAAGGTTCACCCCAACTCCATTCCCCTAGTAAGTTGGGAAAATGAGGCTGATGAAGCTGAGGCATCAGATAAAGGACTTCGGATCCAAAAATCCCCCCAACCATTGACATGTTGGGTAGATTAGGCTAATGAAGTTGAGGTACCAGATCAAGAAAAACAAGAAGATTCACATCAAGACAATCCATGAATCATAGGTATCACAAATGAAGTTTGGATGGTAGTTGGAAAGAAGAAGAAAGCACCTRTAACATCACAACCGATGCTAACACAAAKTCAGGCCCGCAAGTGAGTAAAAAAGGCGAGTTCTTCCCCAGTAGGTTAATTTAGATGCAATGTGCGAGTTCTTCCCCAGTAGGTTAATTTAGATGCAATGTCTCTTCACTTTTATCCTTAGAGTCTTTTTTCGAGTGTATCCAGTAAGGTTGTTCTATGTGAAGTTTTCATTTGAGTATTTGAAATARTGATTYGTAGCTTGTAGTAGTGGTTCAATTGAGGCCTCAGATTGGCCTGAATTTTGAAATACTTTGTAACCCCTCAGCAGTTTCGGTCGCRCCCTTTTTTTATTACACAAATCTCCMTGTTTTTGTTATAAAAAAAACAATGCCTTRTTGACTRACTCACTCATGGTACTTACTATTCTCTTAATGTMTTTGCTTGAATGACTTTGTCTCGCTACCTCCTCGTGTTGGTAATGAATGATATCCTTGACTATTCATATATTCACAAATAGTTCATTATGGGTTGTCTATATTTGGATCTTGCTATGTCATTGAGCTCTTTGATTGATGACTAGAATGATCCTTGCTTGCTACTTCATATCATCTTGCTTCTCTTAAGGTAAAGATGCTTGAGTAGGTGAATAATGTTTAGCTTCTAGGGATTTGGTTGTTATCTTGTTTGGCTGAGCAACTCTACACGACCTTGAGTTCTTGCATTATTTCCTTGGTCATTGATATGTCTCTTTGCTAATCATGCTTTGGTTGTAGCAAGATATTTGAATTTTTAATAATGCAATAATATTTTTAGTCACTCCTAAGAGTTTGGTGAATGTATCTTGAAAGGATTGGTTTTCATTGAATGACTAGATAGGCCAACAATTCTTATTCAATGTTGCTTCTTTCATGAAAAATGGCCTTGTTGAGTGGTCCATGATTGATTTGCTCCTTGCCTTTGGTTATTGATTATTTGCATGTAAATTTTTATGAATGTAGAAGATATTGCAGGAGTTAAAATGTCTCTACATGGTATTTATTTAAGTGCATGGATGTTTTCTCACTCTTAAAGACTGCAAAGGTAAAAAATGATTGCATAAATCACCGTAAAAGTCTTATTAAAAATTATGAAATCATTTGAATGTGCATATGTTAATCATTGATTTTATGTTTTCTCATGAATTCTTATGACCCAATGGTTGTTTAAGCTTTTCTTTGGGTTCAATTGGATAACGAGCCTAGTTTTGATGATATGTGAATCCTTTAGAATATTTGTGCATCGATAGATGTAATGCTTTCAAACATTCTCTTGCTTGCAAAAACATCACCAAAATGCCTTGGTTTATATTATGATAATTTGGTGGAATTATTTCCTTTGCTTGTTACAGATGGTCCATGAATAGTTTCTTTAAATGACATGTTAATGGTATGCTTGAAGCAATGGAAGTATTCAAATGCACAATAACCCATGTATTTCTTTGATCACTTTATCTGATTGAACCTATTGCATGGATTGTGTTTAAATGCTTATGAACTGATGGCTTTGATATTTAGTTTGAATTGATGTTCGGATTGATAAAGAGTCAAGGCTCCTTTGCTTGCCTTATGAACATGGTGATATGGGGATTTCAAAGTTATTCTTAGTTGAAAAGGTCTTGTCAAAGTACCCTAGTTGAAATTATAGCTTGATTGATTGTGTTCCTTTTCTTATTTATCATATATGTTTGAATGATTTGTATTGATGACATGCTTGCCATGTGCATGAAATAACTTGAATCTCATGACCATGAATTTAGTGCATGACAATCAAACCATACATAAACACTCATTATATTCAAGAATTCAACCTTGACTATGTTACATAAGTTATTATTCTAATGCCTCATCACCGATGTGAAAAAAATTCATAAATAGTAGGCCTATGGCTAATCCATCTCACCACCACGATCTTCAATGTGGAAATAAAGTGTAATGTCTCTACAATTCTTTGTTAAGATAAATTCAAAGCTTCTTGATCTATATTCAAATTGGTCTGAAGACTTGGTTGCTATTTATGAACTAACAAGAATTCTCTATTCAAATTTTGGTTCAAAGGTATTGTTTGTTTGCTTGAATTTTCAAGGACAATGCTTAGTAATAGAAATAAGTCCAATTTAGCTATGCCAATTATATCTCTACAGTTTTGTTCCTCCAAATCTAAAATGATAACACAAAAATAAAACACTACAGATCTCTCAATGTGTATACACAACACTTTGAAGATGTTAATCACTAAAAGGTAGGAAATCTCAATGCCAAACATATACCAACGAAATAATACACACACCCAATATTGTGTGTGTGTGTGTTTTTTTTTTTTTGGGGGTGCCCATGTTCATGACTTGATGATTGGATGGTTGCACTAAGTATTTCTATTTTTGTCTTGAATGAGACAAGGAGATAGTCATAGGCGTTATTCCAAAGACTCAAGTATATTACTCGATGCAAATATAATGCTATAACATGTGGTTGACACAGTAATTGATCACACCAATGATTTGATCAAGGGGTAATCAAACATAGGTAAGCAACCAATATTTCAATTAAAGAGAAATTGATGACACATTGTGTTGTAGAGGATTGATTTCATGATTCAAAATGGATCATTATATAATTTTTCATCTATTTTGGTACTTTATAGGTGGAAAAATTGGAACTATTAGCTAGTAGGGCCCATTTTAGGGGGCATGTCCCATTTTGGTGATTTGGGGTCCATAAGCTTTCAGAGCCTATTTGAAGCCTTAAACGACTTTTTTTTGGGTCAAAACTTTGTGAAAAAAGTTCACAACCCATTGACATTGTTCTATACATCAATATCTTTCCAACGACATGGAAATCACCTTAGTCAAAGTTTGTATGAGGAAGTGATGCCTCCCACAAATTGACCTATCCCATTGACCACCATGATATTGAGTGGATGTCATGTTAGCTTCCATTACTCACACACATGGAGCTAGTCAAATGTGAACTTTCAAGAAGAGTCTGGAGGGTCCAAAACCCTAACCCTATTTGAGAGTTAAGCCATGCCACTAGGATAGGAAGGGGTTCCATTCTTATTGTATTATGTTAGGATATTTAGACATTTAGGAGTCAGTTAAGATCAACTTGGTCTAATGTGTCTCTAGGTAAAATGTGTTTCTTTAGTGTGTTTTCTTAGTATGCATTTGTATTTATCTAATTCGACGATCATCATATGTTTTAGACATAAAGTTATCTGATGATTCATACTATCCTTGATACTAATGACTATATTGATCCATGGGTTAACACTCGATTGGTCCATGATATTTATTTAAAGAACATGGGGGGTAATTTGCTAATGATCGATTCTAAGAAACCTGTATGTAGTTTTTTTCCTTTTTCTTTAATATATTGCCTCAAGTGGTCATGTTGGTTGTGGTCGTGGATCGTTTCCTTCTCTGAGGGTTTTAACCACATAATACATTGGTGTACTGATATTTGATATGTTTTTGTGAATAGTTGCTTAATGTGTTTGAATTGTGTGGAAATACCATGTTTATCGAACATGATATTAGAGCTTGTTTGAAGACCCACTCCCGTTGTTGATCGAGATCTTGAACTTGTGTTGCTGCATGCATCAAATGATTTATGGTTTCTACTATTTCTAAGTAATTGTAGGCTGAGAAAGCCATTCCATTGCGTCCATAGCACTACTTTTAGTTGAAAACGCTTTTTATTTCACCCAAAAAGGTTATGCTTTTCCGTATAAAATTTTACTATGCTTTTAAATTTTTTCTTTTATATTGTGTTAATATTTTGTTTTTTCTATTTATATTCCTAGTTTTGTACCTTTCCACACCTTGTGCAATCTCGACAAACTAGAAACAAATAAAAAATGCTTTATTTTTTGCATATGCTCATTGCTATGTGCTTTATGTAAACTCAAAATATCAAAAGAAGAGAGAAAAATTGCATTTTCAAGTAGACTAATCAAGATCTAATCCCAATCTTATCAAGTTTCGAATGTGTATTTTTTTTTTCAAATATTTTTTTGTTCTTTTAATGTGATTATGTTGAAGTTTTTGGTAGGCAAAAATAAAGGTTTTGGGGGCATGCATGCATGCACTTTGAGACAAATAGTTAAAAAAAAAGTCTCTCTCCTCCTTCATAACATTTGTCAATGATTTTGCATTAGTTCACTTGGTTGAAAGTTAATTTATGAAATTAGAAGTCTTGGATTCAAGTCATTTTTTCATTAAGTTACTTTTTGAAAAGGTTCATACAACTTTAATTTATCGGTTATTGTAAAGTGCATTTCACTTAAATTATAAAAGATAATCACTATTGTTAGGATATTTAGACACTTAGGATTTAGTTAAGATCTACTTGGTCTAATGTGTTGTTAGGTAAAAGTGTGTTTCTTTAGTATGCATTTGTAGTTAGGAAATCTGATAGTCACGATATGTTCCCGACATAGAGTGATCCGTCGGTTCATATTCTCCTCTATCTTAACGACCATTGATCCATGCCTTAATACCCGATTAGTCCATGATGTCTATTTAAAGAGAATGGAGGGTCATTTTCCGATGATTGATTATGAGAAACTCTCCTGTAAAATCTCTCTGTAATTTTTTTCTTTTGCATTAATAAACTGGTCCAAGTGGTTGCGTTGGCTGGGGTCGTGGATGTTTCCTCATAGGGGTTTTACCACGTCAAAACATTGTTGTGTTGATATTTGATCTGGTTGTGTGAGTGGTTACTGAAGGTGTTCGTCCTCTATTGGAATACCTGTGTTGTCGAACATGGTATCGGAGCCTGTTTGAAGACCCGCTCCTGTTGTAGATCGAGATCATGAAGCCGAGTTGCCTCATCTCCATTTTCTTTCATTTCCATACATTTCTGGCCTGAGAGGATTGTTCCATTACATCAAGAGTGCTAGTTTCAGTCAAGAACACTTTTTGTTTCACTCGAAAAGGTTTCCGTTTTCCCAAGATACAACCATTTCAGTCAGATCCGAAGGTATAAAGCCTGAATTCGCATTTTTAAATTTTTGCAGAGTATTATTTTGGTTTTATGTTAATTGTTTCTGGGTTGGTACTCTTTTAGATCTGCGTATGCTCTTTTCCCCGCGCTCCGTGCGATCTCAAAAAATCAGAAACATATAGGAAAATGTGCATCTTTCGGGTAAGCTAACGGAGATCTAACCCTTGTTGTCATCGATAAGCGATTTTTTTTTTCTTGTGTGAAAATAGTTCTTTTTAGCATGCTCTCCAAGGCCATCTTCAACAACAACAACAACAACAACAATCCTCTTGCTAAACAATACAATATGTTTTGCTACACCATTTGGTTAAAAATTGCCTTGTTAAGTAAGAGGTCTTGAGTTCAAGTCTCTCTTTTTGTTACTTTTTTTGAAAAAGTTCATACTCAAATTGTAAAGTGTATTTCACTTCAAGTATAAAAGTGAATCACTATAAGTAACTTTAATATTTTATTTTAGAGTTATTTATTTTGCATGCAACCTTTCTTTTATAAAGTAACTTCATTGTAAAAGTGATCACCACTTCTCTTTATAAAAGTGGGTCACTTCATAAAACAACTTACACCACCACGTGGTCCTTTGGTTACCATTTATGCATTTTTTTAAATGACATAACTTTCACATCCGAAGTCCGTTTTCAGTGCCGTTTTTTTGTAAACCACATAATTTTTTGAGATCTTTCCATACATATCATTAGTTTCAGTTTTTAAATCCATATTATCTACATATTTAATATGGCTTATTCTAGTAGTCTTTTGCTTACTAGCATCAACTACTTCCAATGAAAATCTGATATGGAGGATTTATTAAGAAGTAAAGATTTGTACTGAATTACCTTGGCAAAGGAAAAAAAACCCATTGACGCTGATAATAAAGTCAAACGGGCTAATAGGAGTGACGAAGCACATGGACTAATTGGAATGTCCATCTCTCTTGATTTAAGGTTCCACCTTAAAGAAATTGATGACCCCGATGAAGCTTGGGAAAAGATTGAAACTATGTTTGATAAACTCAATATTATTCGAGAAAAACAATTAGAAAATCAATTACTAACTTTAAATCCAAGTGATTTTTCTTAAATTGGAGACTATCTATCTAAGTTTAAAACACTCATAAGTTTATGTGAAGAATGTGAGAAAAATATGGAGGAAGAGCGTTGCATATATCTTATTATCTCTAAGCTAGGTAGTGCATATTATGTGTTTGTATCTACCTTTTACCCCAGGAGAGAGATTCTAGGAAAAGCTTATAAAAAACCCACTCTTGAGTCCTTTTGTTTTTCTTTGATTAGAGATGAATATAAGCTTGTACAACTTGGAGTGATCAACACTGCAAGTACCTCCAACAAAACCTTAGTTTCCCAATAGAAAGATAAACCCAAGTATCCCAAGAAACAACGTCCTCGCTACAACAACAAGCAACATAAGGGTCCCAAATCCGCTCAGACAACTTCAACTCCTAATGGTGACAAATGAGCAAAATATAAAAATAAGAAGACTGACAGACATTGCAACTTTTGTGATAAAGATGGTCATGATGAGTCGAAATGTTTCAAGAAGATGACAAATTTAGAAACAACGATGAATAAGCACAACATCAGTATTGATTCTACTTATTCTTCTCATGGGCATGCACTTTCTTCTTCTGGTTTCTCCTTTAATACAACTTCTACTTCTTCTTCTGATGAGTGGCTTATTGATTCTGGAGCATCTTATCATATGGCTAAGGATAAAGACACATTTTCTGCTCTAAATGAATGCAACACCAAGAAAATAGTTGTTGGTGATGATAGATCTCTTAGTGTTCTAGGATCTGAAATAGTTCAAGTAGCTAATGGTCATTTCAATGATGTATTATATGTTCCAAGTCTTTCTTGTAACCTTTTATCAGTATATCAAATCACTCATTTAGGTGAAGGTAAAACCGTAGAGTTTTCACCTCACCAAGTTGTAATCAAGGATCTAAAATATCCTAAGAATGTTCTTGCAACTGGAATTGCTGATGATATTACTAGGTTGTACAAGTTTTACAACTTTGGGTCATCATCTTTTTCATCCATTTTTGTTGCTTATAGCGATGACTTGAACAAAATTTGGCATGAACGGTTTGGTCATCTAAAATATCACTCATTGCAACAACTATGTAATCAACAAATGGTGACCGGTCTTCCTCCTGTTTCATGTAGAGATGGTGTTTGTGCCGGTTGTGTTATCGACAAACATCATCGGGACAATTTTAACAAACGTGCCTCTTGGCACGCCTCAGGCCCTTTGCAACTTGTTCACAGTGATTTGTGTGGTCCACTTTCTTCTCCTTCTTTTTCTGGATGCAAGTATTTCTTAACTTTCATTGATTACTTTTCTAGACGTACTTAGGTTTACTTCTTAAAACTTAAGAGCGAAGTTTTTG
>JZKD02S1958071.1:27188-41341 GCA_000966675.3 Picea glauca
CCCAGAGTCTTGGTGGATAATTGGAAAATTGGTTTTGGTAATTACTGCTCATTCAGTACATGTACAGGATTTTCATTTGTTTGATGTTATCTGTTCTGTAATTGACCTCCTGCTATTTTGCCACACCAGTTGCCTAACAAATGTTTGATCATCAAAATTTGAGTGTGCTTGAATGCGTTGTATTTGTGATGTGGCTTAGAAGCTTCATTTTCTCCTGCATCCACTGCAGTTTCTTGTCATCAGAAGAAAATTGGTTTTGGTAGTTACTGCTCATCCAGTCCATGTACAGCGTTTTTATTTGTTTGATGCCATCTGCTATGTAACAGACCACTTGATATTTTGTCACACCTGTTGCCTAACAAGGTCAAAAAAAAAAAAACAACGGAATAGCCAAAGATTCCACCATATCCACTTACTTTGTGTCAACAACTCCTGCAATAGTTTTTGTTTGGTTGTATGGAGTATGAATTACTAGTATTATATGAACCATTTTGAGATTAATTTATCTATCTTCTTTATACAATTTTCTGCAATAAAAATTACTAATAGATATTTCATGTCGTTGGCATTTTGCATTCTTGTTTCCCTGCCTCATAGCTCTCAGCCTCACGTAGTTGCTTTACCTTTCGGGTACCCTGTTCCCATTGGAGGAAGGTGAGTTGGAGAGTGGCCTAGGTGATTGGGATCGTTATGAGTGCAAATGTAGCTGAAGGAATCGTGACAATTGAAAATCTTCCTTTTCACGGTAGGTGAGTTTCAGATTGCCCTGCGTGATAGGGATCGCTGTGAGCGACATTGTATAGAATTGTGGCGATTAAAAAACTATACCTTCCAAATCATGATAAAAGCAATGTGTTACCAAGTTTTAGGGACGTCTTCGCCATGGGTAGGTGTAGGGAGATGTACATCTCATTCAAATTTTTAAGTAAATATCAAAACACTAAATACACTAAATATTATTAAATTAAATATTATTAAATTAGTAAATTGAAAATTCAAATTTATAAATGATATAAATTATTTTTTAAGTTTTATTAGGCAAAAAAAATTTGGGAAATGTCCATAAATCCTTCTTTTCAAAAGGGACGTCCATTAATCCCCTTTTGGGGAGACTCATCCCCACGTCTCTCCAAAAAAGGACGTGGAGAAACATCCCCTAAAGTCCGCATCCCAGGGACGTGGGAGACACGACCCCCACCCTGGGGGACGCATCCCCATGGAACACTGGATAAAAGTGTAGATGTCTGAACTTTGTCAATCCATGGATAAAAGTGTAGATGTCTGAACTTTGTCAATTCAAAATCAAAATTTAGTAGGTTCATTAAATGTGTTTATATCACGAATTTCTATGTAGCACACTCCAAAGAACATAATTACACTATGAAAGAAATGGCTGTCCCTCACTGGTTGCAAAGCAAAAGACATGTAAACTGTCACAAGGCAGCAAGATATAGTTACTAGACCACTGGGAAAGAATTGGCTCTCCCGGCTCTCCCTTGCTAATTGCAATACAAAGGACATGTAAACTATGTCACAAGGCAACAAGATATAGTCACTACAGGACATGTAAACTATGTCACAAGGCAACAAGATATAGTCACTACAGGACATGTAAACTATGTCACAAGGCAACAAGATATAGTCACTACAGGACATGTAAACTATGTCACAAGGCAACAAGATATAGTCACTACACTGTTATTATTAAATGGGTAGGGTTTGCCTTTTCTTAAAGCAAATGCAAATTATTGGTCTTTTACCATGCACCTCCTTTAGAGGGAATAGGGCATTGGAGTGTGACCTGGAATCATTATAAGCAAAATAAATGGGTGAAATGGGATGATTGGAAACTTGCACTGAGACAAAACTTTCAAATCACAATGAAAATGTGAGTATGTAATAAATATAAAATTCCATTCAAATCATTTAAAATCAAAACGATAATCACAGTACTGAGTGAATTATCAGTATCAAATTCAATTGGTTTTCGTTTTTAAACTTCATCATCAAAAAATATAAAACAATAACAAAATATAAGTCCATTCAAATCATTTAAAATCAAAACGATAATCACATTAATGAGTGAATTATCTGTATCAAATTCAATTGGGTTTTTTTTACTTCATTGTCAAAAAAAATATAAAACAAAACTAAACAATAACAAATATATATATATATAGTATTATTATCCTCACCTCACAAATTCTTATCACACTAGGGAAAGGTGATTTAGACAGTGCCCTATATCACAAAGATCACTCTGACTGAAATCATAATCATGTAAATTACAATAATCAAAAGCTCTTCAACTTCTAATACAGAGTGTTCAAGTTACAACAAAAGCATTAGTGCCGAATAAATACAGAGTTAACTTAGAAACTGAACTTCTCCTCCCGTCAATTTGAAGATTGCAAGGATATCAATCGTTTTGAGTTTCTAAAGGACTTTACCACTATACTTCTGGATCCCACCAGAAGAATTTTGTAGCGTTACGGCACGGACGCACTCGTTGTTTTGTTTGATTCCCAAGGACACTTTAGTACGGTACATTTGGATGTTTCTAAATGCTCCATTCCTGGTAAGAGGTGGTTCATGACAATTGACAGATACTATCCTCCGGGTAGGTTTTGATTTCATAGATATATAGTAAAGGAAAGCGTCTCATAAAAAAAATTTCAATTGGGTGAATCATTCTTGATGGGCTCTTTCTACCTATTTTGTTCCAGTTTTCAGTTTAATATTAATGGAGAGTTAAACAAAAAGTTTATAGAAAATTTTCAAACCACAACCATAATTAAGTCTTAAAAGCAGTGTTATCTAGAAGCCTTCAATCATAGAGTTTGACACTTACAGGCAACTGCAAACTAGAATTGACAATTGGCACAATAACAACAACAGATTTGAGAATCGGAATCTTACATCATTTCGCAGTATGTGGATATTATTCTGGCTTACCTTAGCTTCACATAAAATATGATATGCTCTGCTTCTATTTGTCCAATCTGACTCATCAATGACAAAAGTCCACATTATTCTCTGTCGACCTGGATCCTTTTATTTTTTCTATTTGCTTGGAGTATTTGTTTGTAGTGAATGTGGGATATTGATGATACACGACGAGAGCAATACATGATTTCAAAATCACTGAAAACTCTCCATTGTGAAATTGAAATTGAAGTAGTTTGGATGGTTGAGGACCCACTCTCATGGCTGTTTTCAACCAACCTCAATGATAAGAACACATCTTCGGGACCATTTTAGAGGCAAAGATGTTCACATGGAATGATAGATATCGAGTGTATAGATGTTTATAGAAATGTCAATACTCTTTATTTTCAATTTCTTAGTGGCTCTGATATGTTGAGAGTTGTTATCATTTAGTATGTGTATGTTCGAGGTTTACAAATGTTCTGTGAATTGTCATGATTGAAAATTTCTAAGTCGTTGAATGTATACCTTCCAAGCCATTATGAAAATATAGATGTGGAGTTACCTCTAAGCCTTGGGCTTGCCAGCTCAAAATCATATGAGTGATACTGAAGTTCAGTATACTTCAGGAACAGGTACCAAGATGGTTTCTCAGCATCGTTTTCTGACATTTATAGTCTTCTTCTGCGTTGTTTTTAATCAGTTTACCTTCTGTGCCAAATTGGGTCCTTCAACGAAGGTCGTAAAGCAGTTATCATTCATAGATTTCGGTGATAATTACAGAGTAAATCATGAAATGAGGTTTCTGGGGAACGCAGGATTCGTCGATGGCAGAGGAATCATACAGATTCCTGCTGTAAACTCCCATCTTCCTAATCTGTCATTCCAAGCGGGAAAAGCACTATATTCATCCCCCATAAGAATGCTGGATCCAGAAACAGGCACTCCAGCGTCCTTCCACACGACGTTCTCCTTCCATATCGATGCTTCTCCGCAGGGTTCGAACTCTAATTCCTCTGGCGGCAGCAGCGGCCTCGCATTCGTGGTTGTACCAGACGAACTGACCGTTGGGCGCCCTGGAGCGTGGTTGGGGATGCTCAATGATGCCTGCGATGAAACTTACAAGGCCTTCGCAGTCGAATTCGATACGTTCAAAAGCACTGAATTCGGAGATCCCAATGACAACCATGTTGGCATTAATTTAGGAAGCATAGTGTCCAACATAACACTTGATGCTGCTGATGCAGGATTGTCCTTCAAAAGTGGCTCCAATGTCCGAGCTTGGATTAACTACGATGGCTTTAAGCGATGGATAGAGCTAAGTCTTGCTAAAGATGGCGATGATATGCCAAGTAAGCCACTCTACTCTGCAGGGCTCGATCTCTCCACCTTTTTTAATGAATACATGTTCGTGGGATTCTCTGCATCCACCGGGCATGCAGCACAGATTCATAATATACTATCATGGAATCTCTCTTCTGTTAGTAATGCGTTTTTGCGCCTACCCACAGAAATGACCTGTGAGATAAAGATGTTTAAGACCCTCAAAATACCTCCGAGGGAGCCTTCTAGTGCATTTTTGATCTTCATTTCAGTTGCTGCAGTCTTTTTGACAGTTTTAGTCTTTGTGCTCTGCAACAAGAAGGCCAAGGACCAGATCAAATCTATAACAAAAAGACTAATGTTGAATAAGAATAGTGTACGCCCTAGACCACCCAATAAGCCCAGGCATTTTTCTATGTCTGAGATATCCTTGGCCACCATATCTTTTAGCCAGAGTGAAGTTCTGGGGCATGGGGATAAAGGCATCTTCTACCAGGGTGTCTTACAAAACGGTGCACTAGTGGCTATAAAACGGTTGTCCAAGGAGTTTTTGCAAGGTAGTAATGTTGATAAGAATAAGGTCATGAAGGAAGTTAAGCGAATATGTAGATTGAGGCACCCTAATCTGGTGCCCTTGAAGGGGTGGTGCCATGACACCGGTGAGCTTATGATGATCTATGAGTATATGCAGAATGGTAGTCTCGACAAGTGGTTGTTTGGCAGAGGGGTTTTGCCATGGCCTCGGCGTTACAAGGTAGTTAAGGATGTCGCAGAGGCAGTAGGATTCTTGCACAGTGGTTGGGAGAAGAGTTTGGTTCATAAGAACATCAAAACCAGTAATGTGTTGCTTGATATCACATTCAGAGCCAGGCTTGGAGATTTTGGGCTAATTAGTTCTTGCAGCAATGATGCTCATCAAGATCATCAAAAGGGATTGGATGGATCAAGAATTGAACGTCATCTTCCCCCTGAAAGCATTCATGTCCTACAACCTAATGAAAAGATGGATATCTACCACTTTGGCATTATGGTGCTCGAGATTGTCGCGGGAAGGAGATCTATAGATCAAGACTTATGCCCAGAGGAAGTGGACTTGGTAGAATTCGCTTGGAATCTCCACAAGAAAGAGAAGTTGGTGGAAGTAGCAGATAAGAGATTGATGAGGAGATACAATCCAGAACAGGTCAAATGCTTGGCAGGACTGGGGCTCTTAAGCACCCATATTGATCCAGGAGCCCGGCCTACAATGGCAGAAATAATTCAGTACATAAATGGAGATGTACCATTGCCTCCTCTGCCTGCTTGTAGACCTGTTGCCTTCTTTTTATATCCAAGTGCCCCTCAACTCTGCATGAAAGCCTGCTCACCAGCAAGCCTCCAAATGTTGGGTTACAAGACAAGCAAGTAGTTGCAAATTGTAATTTATTTATTTATGGAGGGGGGATACTTCATATATTACAACAAAAACATCTGTACAAAGAGAACAACATATTCCGATTTGATCGCAGCTTTCGTAGACATTAAAAACTGGTCTCCCTGAGCTTTGAAAAGATGGGTTATGGATTCATAACCTGTCGAAGCAGAACTTAGTGATTTATGTCTGCATTATTGTTTATGTTCCATTATTAAACCAGTTATATGTAATATCATCCAGAATTCTGAGTATCAGTTCTGATTATCCTGGGGTCTTATAAGAACTCCAGTAAAGGAAATGCACCCTCTTATGGATTCAATTCAGAGGGTTTAGATTGAGTGTACTATGTTCCATCTTTATGTAGAGCCTGGAATGCTATCTTATCCCATATTTAGATAGTAAATGTGATTTCGTCTTATAAGATCCCACTATAATGAAATGTTGCATTTCAACAATCTTCAAGGTTTCTATCCAATATATCTTGTTCCACGTTTTCATATTAGTTATTTGCAATTCCATCCAATGTTCAGCAGCAAGTTGTTCTGATCTGTTGAAACCACAGTGAACTCAACGAGCTAAGTGCCATGTCTCACAGTTTTAATCTTGCTGAATTAACAATGGCTGTTGTACATCTAATTATGCCATCTATACCTGATCTATGTTGTATGGTTTATTGACCACTCACTTACCGAAACTCTGTGAGAAAACTTTTGGAATTTGGGTTTCATGTTTAGATCTTTAAACCTTCAGTCCCCAAGCTGTCGTGCAAGTACTGAAGATTAAGCAGTAATATGAAGTTGGGATTGTCTGTAATTTACAATTGAATGTTATCAAAAATCCATGTGTTGAGGGGTGGATTTCAATCATTGCTCCCCCAAATAAGGAATATAGTATAGGCTCTAAAGGGCACAACACTTGGTGGTCAAGGGGCTTATATGCCTCTTATTTTTGTCACTCTTCCTCAAGCAAGTTTCTCCAAATACCCAACAAAAAGGTTAAACAAAAAGGTAAAAGCAACTTTCTTCAAAAACCCAGAGAAGGTAACTTTTGGCATATGAGACCCTCACAGGGATTATTCCCTCCTACTATTACAGGGAATCTTAATAAGTCAATTGGTTTTCAATACAGAATTCAGATTCCCAATCAAACTGCTTTCGGTGATAAAGGTCTAATCCTATTAACTTAATGAAACTGATACTCAGGCACCAAAGTCCGAGGGAAATTTGGCGTCAGTAAAGAAGAAAAGACCTGAGAGTGAACGCATGCTTTAGAGAGTTTCCTGGAAAAGTATAGGGAACATAGTCCTAATAAACGAACAAATAATACTGGAGCCCCGTATACAAAACCAAGGACTGAAAAATGAAAACCGCGAAGCACAATGTGAGCAGTCTGAATTATGGTAACAAAATATCATTGGTTAGAATGTTAAAGAATATTAAGAAGGAGTATTTATATCTTTATACACTTTATCACTCAAATACTCTAAACTTTTAAAATTAAATTATTATTATTATAAAAAATATTATATTTATTTTCAAATATAAAGTTTCGCTAAGATTTCACATAATTATTTAATACTATTAAATTTAAATACATGTAAATCATATAATTGTGAAATCGTATTTCTTTTCAGGGCCAAAGATTCACCAAAGACTTATATGATTATTTAACAATATTAAATTTGTGAGATCGTATTTCTTGTCAAGCCCAAAGATTCATATGATTATTTAATAATATTAAATTTAACAATATAATTGTGAAGTTAGGTTTCTTTGCCCAAAAGATTCACCAAAATTTCACATGATTATTTAACAATATTAAATTTGAGGACATGTAAATCATATAATTGTGAGATCATATTTCTTTTAAGGCCTAATGATTTATATGATTATTTAACAATATTAAATTTGAGAACATGTAAATCATATAATTGTGAAGTTAGGTTTGTAAGTGATATATTATTACTTTTTTTATCGGGTGGATTGTAGAATTTTTTTTACATTTTTTATCTAGTTGTAAATGATTTGTTGGAGGCAATTAAGGAATCGCAATTAACTAGAGAGGTGAACAGATTATTGAACTCGGCATTTATTGTACTTATTTCAAAGGTAAATGGTCCTGTTACTTTTGGGGATTTTCGACCGATAGCTCTGTGTAATCTTTGCTACAAGATTATATCTAAGATTATTGCCAAGCGAATTAGACCTATTATGTCTCGCACACTATCATAGGAGCAATTCAGTTTCTTAAAAGGAAGGAAAATTATCGATGCTATTGGAACTGCACAGGAGTGCCTTCACAGTATCAAAGAGAAAAAATTACAAGCCTTAATCCTTAAGATTGATTTAAAGAAAGCTTACGACTGTATAAGCTGGGATTTTCTTAGGTTGGCTCTATTACAATGTGGTTTCGGGTTGCCAGCGGCCAAGTGGATCATGGGTTGTATCACATAAGCTACCTTTGTGATTTTAATTAATGGAGAGCCAATAGATTTATTTAATAGCGGCAGAGGGATTAGACAAGGGTGCCCGTTGTCACCCTTGCTATTCATTTTAGTAATGGAAGGTTTGAGTTTGGCATTAAAAAGAAGCCAATATGAAGATTTATTGACAGGTATTAAGGTATCAAGGCTAATCCGGATACTCCACCTTCTTTTTGTTGATGACATCCTTATTATGACTGAAGCCTCTATCGCTGAATGGATGGAGATAAAAAGGCTATTGACTATGTTCTGTAGTGCAACTGGTCTTTTGATAAATGCACAGAAAACCTCTTTCCTACAGTATGGTGTTCAGCAACAAGTCCTAGACACATTAAAAGCTTATTTTCTTTACAATTTTCATGATCTTACTTATGGCTTTAGGTATCTTGGTTATTTTTTAAAAATTGAAAGGTACAAAGTTGAGGACTGRCATTGGCTTATAGCTGAGTATGAAAAACGAATAAGCCATTGGTGCAATAGATGGCTTTCTATTGGGGGTCGCCTAGTCTTGATCAAGGCCGTTTTAGAAAGCCAGCYAGTATATTGGTTGGCATTGGCTAATATGCCATCCTCAGTACTCCACAAAATTAGTCAAGTGGTTTTTAACTTTCTTTGGTCYGGAACAAAAAAAAARARAGAGTATTCACGTGTGTAATTGGCAGCTCATTGCACACCCAAAACAATATGGGGGCTGGGGGTTGAGGAATCTATTCAGTTTCAGTAGAGCCATGGCGGTGAATACCCTTTGGAAGGCACTAATGTTGGATGGATTATGGCATCAAGTCTTAAAAGATAAATATTTTCCTTTTGTTTCTGTGGCGCGTTGGCTCCAAACGGTATCTGAGATAGGGGAAAAAGGATCACAGTCATGAAAGTATCTTCTCTAGTCTTTACACATTCTCCTGCATTGGTTAGTGTGGTGCCCGGGGATGGGAGAATCCATTTTGATTGGCAAAGACCGTATTTTGGGTATGTGGGACGTGGCCATCCTGTCTGGTGATCTGATCTCAGCTCTAAATCTGAAAGGAGTGTATTACTTATTTCAAGCCAACTATGCACCCCTCCTGGGAATGATTTTCTCCAACTGGCTCACAAGCGCTCATTTGGATTTAGAGGGGCATTTAGCATCAGAATGGCAGAATTTTTGTTGTGCTCTCATAAACATTGGTGTCAACTGTTAATGAGGTCGAACGAACTTAAATGGATGGGTGGCGATTCCTCAGGTATGATTTTAGTCAAAAATGTTTATGAGGCTACTGAAAAAAGAAACGTAATTTTGTGATTGGAGGTTGGAGGAAGCCACTATGGTCTTGGGACTGCCCGTTAAAACTAAATCTCTTTACTTGGCTGGTGGCTGAGAATAAAATTCTCACATGGGAGAACTTGCAACATAGAGTTTTTGTTGGCCCGAGCTATTGTATTTTATGTAAGAAGAGCAAGGAAACAGTGTATCATCTGTTTGTTGAGTGCTCATTCTCGCTTGTAGTTTGGGAAAGGGTTATCTCATCCATAAAACTTTCGGGGGCGTGGACTGGTAATTCTATTACGGAGTGCTTTAAAAATTGGAAAAAGCTTAATTCTTCATAAGCAATTTTGTTGGCTCTCATCTGTTGGTATTTATGGCTGGAAAGAAACCTTGCAATCTTCGAAGATGGATCTCCCTTCGTTCAAAAGGTGGTGTTCCTATCCTTATTAGTCATGGGAGATTACAAATCACAATTGAAAGCACCAGCTCTGAGGAGCGTGCCTTCACGACCTGCAGTGGGTAGAACGGTTGGATGGTTTGATGGGGCTGCTCTTTCTTCGGGTCAAAACAATGGGGTTGGAGGGGTTATAAGGATCAGCAAGCACCGAATTTATAAATGGACCATCAATTGCGGACCTGGAACTAATACTAGAGTGGAGTTGATGGGAGCATGGACTTGTCTTACTCTGGCTTCTCGACTTTCTATTCTGGAGCTTCTTGTACAGGGGGATTCAAAGATCATCATTGATTGGTTGTGGGGAAAGGGATGCCTTCAGGTGGTCTCACTAAAGTGTTGGAAGGATAGACTTATTGAACTTATCAATCTTTTCCAAAATATCACCTTCTTGCATGTGTTTAGAGAAGAAAACAAAGATGCAGATAACCTATCTAAACATGCGCTCCTTAAGATTCCCGGGAAAATTGTCTATTATTAATGTGAAGAGGACCATGAGGGTCCTCATATGTTTTTAGATCTTTTCTAGAAGTATTGATGTTAGCTCAATACTTTTTTGGGGAGTCTAGTGGGCAGTACAATATGATACTTCTATATTTTTGGTGTGCATTGATAGGTGTTTTTCTGGTTCAAATCCTTTATGGAGGCTATTTATAATTATGTATCGGGACCTTAGCTCAGGTTGGGGTTATATATGTAGTCATGTCGCTAGTAGTGGGATACGCACTTTTTTTATGTTTCTGGGCATTTTGATGATGTTTATTTTGTAAAAGATCCGTTTATATTTCAATATAATTATAAAGCGAAATTTTATATGGAAAAAAAGTAATATCTTATTGCAATTATAAATCATTTCGCCTTGAAAGGCGTGTAATTTTTTTTTAATAATTGTGAAGTTACGTACATGTAAGTGATATCTTATTATAATCATAAACCCTTTCTCCTTGAAAGGCATGTGCAACTTTTTTTTAATGAGATGCATCGTTCAAACAGTACCACACAAGTTTATTAGTAAAGCACTTTCTGCATTGTGTGGATTTTGACTCACAATTGAGGGTTTGGGTGGTACAAGTGTATTTCCAAATCTAACTTATAGATTTAGTTAGAGGCTCGACGAGCTTTTTTAAAATTTTGTTGATCTTATTTTAAAAAGTTATAAATTATGATTTATATATTAAAAAAATAAAACATTAAAAAATGATTATAACATTTAAATAATAATTTTTATAATTACATTATGGTATGTTTTTATCAAATTCTTAATTAAATATATGTTTTTTTTAATATAACTATAATATTTTTATTTAAAAAAATTATAGATATTACATCCACTTAATATTTGCAATATCTACTTGGGGTGTCAAACACCCAGTTATAACAAGACGTCTATAGCCCCAGCATGGTGTCACCTGGTACTTTGTGTACCTCCTAATATTAGTGACACTCGTGGCAGATATTACCCAAGTGGCTCATTCAATGAGCTCCTTAAACTTGGAAGGTAAGATGAAGATTCAGTTCGTCGATTATGGATAGGTCTATTTGTGCAAGGATATTGTTGTAGTAATGAAGGTGTTTAATGCTCACTGCAAAGGGAATTCAGGGCTTTACAAAGGCACAGTAATGGCCTTCTCATGCATTTCAGTCTTACTCATTGAGTTGTGGATTTTGTTTTTAAACATTCCCTTTATTTGGCCCTGTTACAACTCTCGTCATTTGTTCCTTCCTCCTCTTGGTTCATTTGCATTAGATTGAATGTTACGTGAGCGAGACAAATTGAAGCGAGGTAGTAGCTACAGTCACGGAGCCTCTAGTAGGCAGCGCCCTTAGTCTCCTTCTCCAACTAGCTCGATTTCGCAACACCCCTCCACAGACTCACAACAGGAAAGAGGATTTCCCTCTGGGCCTCCGCAGGAAGAAGAAAGATGAGGCTTCGCCATAATTGAAGAAGAAATCCCTAAGACAAGAGAGGAACCCCTTGGGAGAATTTCAATTGAGAAGATAGTAAATAGAGACTCCAGCATCAATTGGGTTTAGTTTGAGTGGTTTGTGTTGAGGGGTGTTTTCCCCCACCCAGGTTCAATTTCTGCAAGTGACATGTTGAGCTCTTAAATGAGCAAGATATCGAAAAAGCCTCTGCTTTCTACAAAATCTAGTTTACCCCGGGTACCATCCTCGAAATGAGGGGAAGTGCCCGATGGGTTTCCCCAGACTCTATTCCAAAGTGTAAAAAAAAAATAGAGACTCCAGCATGGATAATAGTGGAAATGATGTACATGTTAGTGCTTCACAACTCAACAAGCGAACTCCAATTCTCTTAACAGATGACCAGCCTCAGCTCTTCTTTGATCTTCACAAAGACTCTGCTGAGATCGCCTTCTGATAGGAGCAGATACTTGCAAAGATTAATAACCTCCATAATCAACTCTTTGATTCGCAACCTTGCACCATTGTTCCACCGAGGACTTCCCCAAGCTGGTGTCAAGATGAAAGTAATGCTCCTCAAGCTTGAAGATCTTCAATCTTTCTTTTTGTTTTTTGGTACTAGTTTAGTTTTTATTTTCAATAATTACAATCTAGTATCAATACATAAATTGTAAAATATATATACCAAACTTAGGTTTTGACTTCATAGACACTATGATTACTCAGACATTGATACCTTAGTTGGTTTCTATGTTGAGAGCTCAAAACTTACACTCTTTCATTTTCAACTAGTTTAAAAAATATGACAATATATAAAAAAAACATTAAAATAATATAAAATAATTCGATATTACACACGACCATCATATACACCTTTAAATAATATTATTTTTTTTAATTTATCTACACCTTTAAATAATATTATTTTTTAAATTTATCCACACCTTTTTGTTAGAGTATATAAAGCATAACAAAATGCTTATCACTACCTCACTCTTTTAAGAACATTGTATAATCATAGGCCACATATTTTATGTCATTATTGCATTTAAGTTTTTTTTAAAGGGTATCTTCCTCTATTTTACAATTAGAACTTGAATACTCTTTCAAAAGCAAAGTTGGTTACTTCTTCTTTGGGTGGTTGATTTGTTTTTGGCTCACTTTTGTCAACATTGATTGTTTTCCTTCTAAAAGGTGTGTGTTTGTGTAAAAATGGATATGATTATACAATTAAGTTTAAATAAATGTTGTATATTTCTCTTTATTTTGTTTTATTTTATTGTGATAATGATGTTTTGCAACTATTGTTTTACTATTTAATTTGTTTGTCTTTGGATATTATAAAAGTTGAATGGATTTGAAAAATGTTTTACTATTTAATTAATTGTTTATTGTTTAGTTTTGGATATTAAAAAAATTAAATGGATTTGAAAAATAAGTATAAATTTTATTTTATTTTATGATATATAAAATATATTTTAGTTATAATTGGTAGTCAAATAAATTTATGTGATTTTAGAACTCGTTGTATGTACAATGTTAAAAAAATATAGAAAAAGGACTATAAATTTGTAAACTTTTATAAGAAGAACTTGAAAAATAAAATGTTAAAAAAAGTCTTTAAAATAATTATTAAAAAAATTGAAAAATAAAATATTAAAACAATGTCCTTATAATAAATGTGACACATTTGTAGTACATATATTTATAATAATTGTGACACATTTGTAGTACATATGTTTGATAAAGTATAAGAGTACTTGCTTTGTGGTAAAATATATAATGCTTCCATTTATATGGAAGAGATTTCTCAATCATGTACCATGAAAGTATATTGAATTATTATGTTAATTATTATCTATATTATACATAAAATTATTATGTTAATTATTATTTATATTATAGATAGAATTATTATGTTAATTATTATCTATATTATAGATAGTTGTATTTGTATTCTAATATTTATGGGAGTTTGGGAATTGTACCAAACATTCTTAATTAGTTGGGAATGGTTTTAATTATTATCTATATTATAGATAGAATTATTATGTTAATTATTATCTATATTATAGATAGTTGTATTTGTATTCCAATATTTATGGGAGTTTGAGAATTGTACCAAACATTCTTAATTAGTTGGGAATGGTTTTGGGATATGTCAAGGAAATGAGAGTTTAGTAATGAAAGCTTGGGAACTAATTTAGTATATAGAGAACTTTAAATCAAAATTTTATTTTGAGTATTAATAAGTATTAATTTTTAGTATTATTAAATTTAAATAAAAAAAATTGTATTCAATTATATTAATTGTTCAATTATTATAAACAATTAATTTATTGTAAATATTTTTGTTATATTTATTCAAAATATTATTATAAAA
>JZKD02S1958071.1:55070-66009 GCA_000966675.3 Picea glauca
ATTTTGGAGTTCTAAATTGGTACCCAATAATATGAAAATATAATTAAATATATTAGCATAGTAAAATTTAATATACTATATAACAATTCTAACATACAGTAGGAGTAGAGTTCTCCTAAATTGACCTCCAATTTGATTGAAATAAAATTTAAAATGTATCATTATTTGCATACATTGTATTTTAAAATATTTTGTATATATTTTTTAATATATAATATTGTCACTTTCAACTTACGTTTTCTACAAATCTGGGTGAAACTTATAGCCATTATGGGCACTTGTATCCATGTTCAGATAGTATATAATTACATAATTTCATTTATCTAAATTATGTCATTCATATTACCATGAACAAATTGTTGAAAAATAGAGAACAAGGTAAACCCACCACACTAACACAAGGTTGAAGATGAAAAATATAACATCTCCATTTTCAAACCCCAAATTAACGATGTATAATGTAAATGTAATGTATGGCCAAGAGAGAAGCAATGTAATATGTAAATGATGTAAATTGAATATAATGAATAAAATGTATCGCCGGCTACAAATGCATACGGACGGAGATTTGGGGGGCAAGTTTCCACAAGAGAGGGGAGGGGTCCTGAGGGAGAGAGTTTACCCATGTCTATTAAACCCAATCCATTTCTTTATAAATTATCCTTACCATGAACCTTCCATTATATGTCGAGTGTTCTAGATCCCAATCATTGAATTCATGTAAGAGGGTGGGTGTGAGAAGTCACATCCCATAATTATTGAGAGCATGAGGGTTGAGTACAATCATCTTGGGGAAGAGTGCCAGTCAAGAAAGCAAGAGAAAGAGGGAAAATTTGTATGGGTAGGAGACCAAAATTACAGATTCATGTTTGTGTATAGAGAGTTGTTTTTATAGGGAGTTTTTTGGACAACCAAGAAGTTCTGAGTGTTGAAGCTTGAAGGAAGTTGTTGTGGGCATGTTTGGAAATTTTTTGGAGCTAAAATTTCATGGAGAAAGAGGTTGTGCGCCTCTCAGTAGCGATTTGTTCGAAATTCGTCAAGGAAAGCACATTTTTTTCTAATGGGTGAATTCATGTTGCAGCTATAGAATTCCTGAGGTCCCAGCTGAGAGATTCCATGCTCAACCTTTGCTTGAAGCCCTAGAGGGGAGTGGAAACGCCCGAGGGACTGTGAGCAGTGAAGTGGGATTCCATCCCTTGGGTTGTGTAAGTTGTGGGGAAGAGAGTTGGTGGACCATAATTAGTTGTGGAAATTGACTACTGAGAGGGAGACATTAGCCAACCTTAGGGACCATCGTCTCTTGTGAATTCATAGCCCCAGATCGGGGGTGAATTTTTGTTGAGAACTGGAACAACAGGTCTATGATTGGGAGGAACGTCCATCCTCTACAGCGGGTTGCATATTTTCATAAGATAAGCTTTCTTATATGTTGTGGTGATTTGTGTTAAATTTTTATATATTTTTTATGCATTGTACTCTGAGTTATATTTGGTTAATGCTACTCGTTGTGAGTAGAACTAATGCATATGAATCTATATTATGTGGTGGAATGATGTTATATGCACTTAGTTGTTTTTGTGCACATTTAAAGTAATGACATTTACATTTTTATTCAGTACGGGTAGTTGCATGGGTTAGAATGTCATGTTGTGTGTTATTTCCGCATTGGGAATTGGTATCAGAAATTTTAATTGGGTCGTTTTAGTAGTGACGTGACCTTGTTGGGGGTTGGGTACGTTATAAAGTGGTATCAAAGCTTAAGTTCAACACTGGACTTGTAAAGAACTAGTGCAAATATGGGCAAATTCGTTGTTACACATTTTGGTCTGTAACGAATTTGGGGGGGAAATGGTGAAAAATTTGGGTACGTTATAAAGTGGTATCAAAGCTTAAGTTCAACACTGGATTTGTATGGGCCAAGAACTAGTGCAAATCTGGGCAAATTCGTTGTTACATATTTTGGTCTGTAACGAATTTGGGGGGGAAATGGTGAAAAATCAGAGTGAGATCCCAAATTTCGAGAGCAAATTTTGAGTTTTGAATGCCTCATAACTATCTGAGAGGCTTAATGGCATTAATTGGTTGGATTGCAAAGTTAGATTCGACCTGCAAGGTTAAAAATTATGTTTTAATGGTCGTTGTACAATTGGGTAGGGTTCAGTGAATCGACGGTCGAGATTGTGTTTGATCTCTAGATCAATGGTGCATATTCATTTTGATAAATTTAAAAACTTATAATGCTTTCAAAGTTTGGCAAGGTTACTAGATCGACGACCGAGATTCATTTCGACACTTGGGAAAATGAGACAGATCAACGATCTGGATTCCTTTTCAGCCAATGGGAAGTTGGATCTTATCGATGGTCAGGATTTTCTTTCAGAACTTGGAAAATAGAGAAAATTAGTGGTTGATATTCATCGATAAGTTGGGAAAAGTTCGAAAAATCAATGGTCAAGATCATTCAGAATGGAAGATCGACAACCCAGATTCATCTTGGATTTGGTTGAAAAAATTCTAAGTGTTGGATTTGGCCAAGGGAAGTCACCAACAGTCGATGATCAGGTCAATTGAATTGGTGAGGTGTTTTAGTCTTCAATGGAAGTTTTTGACGGTCGATGGTCAAGTTGGTTGATTTAGCAAAGTGTTTCGATAGAGAAACAAAACTTGTGGATGGTGGATGGTGGATGGTCGGGTCAGTCGATTCAGTGAGGCATTTGGTTCATCTGAGAGAAACTTCTAATTGTCGATGAAGAAAAGAGGAGGATAGCATGTCATGTCATGTCAACATCCATGTGTTATAGCAATTTTTTCCATGCTCCATGCATCATGAGTTGATTGTCTTCCCTTTCCCTTTGCAAACTCAAATTCTCCATTTTTCTCATCCCAGAGAAAAAAAATCAAAATTTTGTATATATAAGCGAGCCACAATTAGACAGCTCACATATATGCAGGTTGCTCCATTAAATCCCACGTACATCGGGTTTTGTGCTCAAAAATTAAAAAATATGTCAGGTTTATCTGCCATGTCACGAGATCCAAGATCCTTGACCTTCCACATACTGGAAATGCTCTAACTCGACCTTCAAGTCCATTTGAAGGCTATAAATTGAGTCATATACAAGGCTTGAGGAGGATCATCATCATAGAGAGAAAAGACACTTTGGAGACATTCCACTTCATATTGAGTTTGCATCCCTTTGTCCTTGAAAGTATGAACTTCCTTTGTTCAACCCCCAAGCTCTTCCTATCTTGAGAAGGAGAAACTCAATTACTCCTACTACTTGTGAGCTTGCCTTTGTGGAGGATTGAAGTGGTGAAGGCCCGGGTGGAGGGACTTAGTTTCTCGGTTCCGATATGTGTCGTTATAGAAGTTTGTCACCTATGTACTTCTGTTGATTACATTAATAGAAATATTATTTTCTCGTCCAATTATATGTTGCAAATATTTGTATTACTTTCCATGAGCATATTTGTTATACATGTTAATGGATTATGATAGTTTATATGCTAACGCTTTATACAATTTCCATATACTTGTGTATCTTAGTTGTTGAGAACAAGTTGTAGGTATCAAGTGTTGGATCGTGAGCTCAGTCGTTGTCTTCTTCAGACGTTCGGGCGAGGTAGGCTTCTAGCCTTCCTTTGTTATCATTTCCATTTGTCTAGCATACTTGAGATTAGAGTTTATTTCTCAGTGTCATTCTGTCTCTTGTGGATTACCCCGAGACATAGAGAGAATTTCATCGTAACAGAATTGGTGACTCCACTTGGGATGTCTCTCTTTTGGGGTTATTTGGTGATTTTTCTCCTTTATTTCTCTTTGTTTTCTTGAGTTTTTGTGTCACATGTTGCTTGACAACCTCTATTTTTCTTTGTATCTAATTTTCTTGGACTAACCCTAGCCCAGTCATTGTCTTCTTTGGCATACACAGTTTTACCCTTGACAGTCGCATGCATACACGTGTTGTCGATGCTTAGGGTGCGTACATACACATTTGTTCCCTGTACAGTCACGTACACTATTCTCTAAGTATTTTTGGCTAGTTTTGGTGTTTGTTGGGTGAGTTTTGTGGGTTGTTGAGATTTCTTGGGTCCCTATCCTGAATGTCTAGTGCCTACAGAGTGATAGGAAGCTGCAACATTGATAAATTTTTAGGGCGAACCCATTTCTTGTCATTTTTCTCATTTGTTGTCCTTGCATAATGGTCTGGGTAGTCGTTTCTTGGTGTCTTTATTGGATTTTCTTCTTGTTCTTGCAGTAGGGTTTTCCTGAGAGGTTATTTATTCGGTCCTTGCATTTTCTTTTCATTATATTGAAAATACAAAAAAAAATTGTTTTGTTGCATTTTATTTATAGCATTTGCACTTTTTTCTACATTACATCAATTTTGGCATGATAGGAAAGATTGTACTTCATTGAAATTGAAGAGATTGCATCCTGAAAACAACATTTAGAAGCATACCATTTCTTTGAAAAATCAAGACTAGTACTTAGTAGTGCTTTTACATTTGTTTTTTCTTTATATGTGTTGAGTCATAACACCATTAGTTTCATGATCGCACCTCTTGAGTAAGAAGAATCCACGAAAATTAACCTTGAATAATTAAAAATGATTAGAAACTATTTTATTTTCAGAGTACACAAACAAGCTTAGGATATAGACCCTTGGAATAGGATTTTGTGAATAAAATTCTCCAAGGATATCAAACTCAACATATGTGTCTGACCAAGGAGTGGTGAAACCTGTTGTATAATTGGTGTCCTCGGAAGGCTACGCTCACACCGTAACTAAGCACGAGGTCGTGTGAAGTTGGTTGCAAATATAGACCTCTAATACCTTCCTAGCATAAGAGATATTTTTGGGGCTCTATTCGTATTTGGGGGTTTCTCCCTTTACTTCCTTGAGAGACAGTGCTTTCGAGATTTAGAGCTTTGCTACCCTGCCCATACAGTGGACCAAACTTGTGATTGTTCTCCTGATCATTGGTTATACCATGGTAACTTTAGTTTCTTGACCTATGTATCCACATAGGTTGCTTGCAAGGGTTATTCTACAGGTACCCTGGGTCAAATAGGGATTAGAAAACACATAGACTTTATGGAAGATTTTCTCTCCAGAGGAATCTGACCGACTGCACTATGAAGCCCACGAGGTTTCTTATAACTGATTATGTGACGTCCCCTCTATTTTTTGGGAGTCTCATCCCCTCTTGGGAGAGACATACCTTCTTTAGTTCGAGAGGTCCCTTCAGCCATCATATCATGCTTATGTGCTTTGGCCTTTAGTTTTATTCAGGAGTGTGATCTTTGTTCATTAGGTGGCCTTAGGATTTTGTTTTAGGTCGCGAGTTCTGAGTCATCATATAGTAATACCAGCCTCCCTGCCAGTCTCATCGTCTTTTGAGTCAGGTACCACAGTTTGGTATGTTACCGAAGCCGCCTCCCAAAAGGTGTAGAGTTAATAAACGTGGTACATACGTCTCCACCACTCAGGCTCATGATCATCCTACCATGAGTACTAAGTCAGATATGAATGTATCTGGAGGCCCTTCAACTCCAGCCTCCACTATGGTTAATAGATTCCCTTCAACTCCTTCATCATCGATTGTTTGGATTCCAGAGAATCCCTCACTTAATACTACCCATCCCATGGTCTCTTCTCAGTCCACGGGGACGAATATTTTTTTACTATCGGGTGGTAAACCTAATCATAGTACTCATACAATTCCTTGGGCCTCTAATCCTTTCTATTTTGGTATGCCAAATATGACTTCGTACTTATCATCATTTATTTCAACATCTAATGTAAATCCTAGTTCTGGGTCTGGGGGCATGACACCTCCTTATACTCCTTTCACATTTGGTGGGGGTCATATCCATAAACCAACTCCCACAGTAGGAAGTTGGAATCCTCCTTCCTTCGAACCCAATCCTAGCTACCATCCTCTAGGGTGGAGTGTGAAAATGGGCGAGCCTTTTACTTTTTATATCCCTTCTGTCATTCCTTCTTCCAAAACGTAGATTCCTACGAATGATTTTCTTATGGTGACCCTTCCTTTAGACTCTAGTGTTTCTTCAAGGGGGAGTCGATTTTATGGTATGGGCAACCTCCCGCATGGAGTTCCTTTATCTGGGGGAAACATATATCCTCACATGAGTAACCTGTATCATGTTGTGTTCTCCTTGCAAGTGGCTTTCTTGGTGATGATTCCCTTACAACCTTTTATGAATCATTTGGGAGGAGGATATTGTCCTACTCAAAAATTCCATGGTGTATACTAGAACCCTACTTGGCCCGTGATCACTCAAAACTAGTCTTTCTTGGGAGCCTGGCCCCAGACACCGCCGCCATGGCTCCCTTTTCTGGCCACGTTAAATCTTCCAAACTTGTCAAAAATAATGAATGATTTAGGGAAATGGTGTATACTAGAACCCTACTTGGCCCGTGATCTCTCAAAACCATTCTTTCTTGAGAGCCTGGCCCCAGATGTAGTCGTTATGGCTTCCTTTTCTGGCCACACTAAATATTCCAAACTTGTCAAAATTGATGAATGATCCAGTGTGTTATGATCCTTCATGGCCCCCCATCCATAACAAGCTTCCCTCTGACATTCTGAAGTTTGAGGGAAAGACTGGTGAGGACCCATGTAATCATGTGACTACCTTTCACCTATGGTGCTCATCTGATTCCCTTAATGATGATTTTTTCCATTGAGGTTGTTTCAACGCACCCTTATGGGGTCGCCATGAAATGGTACATCGAGCTACCTCGAGGCACTTATGGAACTTTTTGTTGGAATACTGAGAGGGGGGCTAAGTCAGTATTATCTATTTTCAACAATTAGCAGTTACTTTTATATTTTGTTAATTACCACAATAGATCAACAATAGACTTGTTTGTAAAATCAATTACATAAATATAATTAATAGGAATTACAAGGATTTTTATGAAGAATAGTGAAGGACACCAATCCTTTTTAGAGCCCCGACTCTAGGAGACACAAATCCCCTTCTTCGGGGCATCAACCCTAGCAAGCACCAACTCCCTTGTCTTTAGGGCACCAACCCTAGGAAGCACCAACTCCCTTGGTCTTAGGGCACCAACCCTAGGAAGCACCAACTCCCTTGTTTTTAGGGCACCAACCCCAGGAAGAACCAACTTCCTTAAATAAAGGATATGAATCCTTCCTTGATCCTCCCTTCCACCCTCACTTCATAAGAATAATTAGTTCTTCTTCTTGGACTCTGTTGTTGTTTTGATCTTCTGATCTGGACTACAGAGACACTTTCTTCTCACAATTCTTTCTCGTTTATATATTCTTCCAACTGGTGTGAACTATGAAGTTTTGTGTCCCTTTGTTTGGACCATCGCACCTCTTTATTAAATTAAAAATAATCTTTGTTATTATTTAAACATTATTGTGAAGGATTTTANGTGGACCAAACTTGTGATTGTTCTCCTGATCATTGGTTATACCATGGTAACTTTAGTTTCTTGACCTATGTATCCACATAGGTTGCTTGCAAGGGTTATTCTACAGGTACCCTGGATCAAATAGGGATTAGAAAACACATAGACTTTATGGAAGATTTTCTCTCCAGAGGAATCTGACCGACTGCACTGTGAAGCCCACGAGGTTTCTTATAACTGATTATGTGACGTCCCCTCTATTTTTTGGGAGTCTCATCCCCTCTTGGGAGAGACATACCTTCTTTAGTTCGAGAGGTCCCTTCATCCATCATATCATGCTTATGTGATTTGGCCTTTAGTTTTATTCAGGAGTGTGATCTTTGTTCATTAGGTGGCCTTAGGATTTTGTTTTAGGTCGCGAGTTCTGAGTCATCATATAGCAATACCAGCCTCCCCGCCAGTCTCATCATCTTTTGAGTCAGGTACCACAGTTTGGTATGTTACCGAAGTCGCCTCCCAAAGGGTGTAGAGTTAATAAACGTGGTACATACATCTCCACCACTCAGGCTCACGATCATCCTACCATGAGTACTAAGTCAGATATGAATGTATCTGGAGGCCCTTCAATTCCAGCCTCCACTATGGTTAATAGATTCCCTTCAACTCCTTCATCATTGATTGTTTGGATTCCAGAGAATCCCTCACTTAATACTACCCATCCCATGGTCTCTTCTCATTCCACAGGGACGAATATTTTTTTACTATCGGGTGGTAAACCTAATCATAGTACTCATACAATTCCTTGGACCTCTAATCCTTTCTATTTTGGTATGCCAGATATGACTTCGTACTTGTCATCATTTATTTCAACATCTAACGTAAATCCTAGTTCTGGGTCTGGGGGCATAACACCTCCTTATACTCCTTTCACATTTGGTGGGGGTCATATCCATAAACCAACTCCCACAGTAGGAAGTTGGAATCCTCCTTCCTTCGAACCCAATCCTAGCTACCATCCTCTAGGGTGGAGTGTGAAAATGGGCGAGCCTTTTACTTTTTATATCCCTTCTGTCATTCCTTCTTCCAAAACGTAGATTCCTACGAATGATTTTCTTATGGTGACCCTTCCTTTAGACTCTAGTGTTTCTTCAAGGGGGAGTCGATTTTATGGTATGGGCAACCTCCCGCATGGAGTTCCTTTATCTGGGGGAAACATATATCCTCACATGAGTAACCTGTATCATGTTGTGTTCTCCTTGCAAGTGGCTTTCTTGGTGATGATTCCCTTACAACCTTTTATGAATCATTTGGGAGGAGGATATTGTCCTACTCAAAAATTCCATGGTGTATACTAGAACCCTACTTGGCCCGTGATCACTCAAAACTAGTCTTTCTTGGGAGCCTGGCCCCAGACACCGCCGCCATGGCTCCCTTTTCTGGCCACGTTAAATCTTCCAAACTTGTCAAAAATAATGAATGATTTAGGGAAATGGTGTATACTAGAACCCTACTTGGCCCGTGATCTCTCAAAACCATTCTTTCTTGAGAGCCTGGCCCCAGATGTAGTCGTTATGGCTTCCTTTTCTGGCCACACTAAATATTCCAAACTTGTCAAAATTGATGAATGATCCAGTGTGTTATGATCCTTCATGGCCCCCCATCCATAACAAGCTTCCCTCTGACATTCTGAAGTTTGAGGGAAAGACTGGTGAGGACCCATGTAATCATGTGACTACCTTTCACCTATGGTGCTCATCTGATTCCCTTAATGATGATTTTTTCCATTGAGGTTGTTTCAACGCACCCTTATGGGGTCGCCATGAAATGGTACATCGAGCTACCTCGAGGCACTTATGGAACTTTTTGTTGGAATACTGAGAGGGGGGCTAAGTCAGTATTATCTATTTTCAACAATTAGCAGTTACTTTTATATTTTGTTAATTACCACAATAGATCAACAATAGACTTGTTTGTAAAATCAATTACATAAATATAATTAATAGGAATTACAAGGATTTTTATGAAGAATAGTGAAGGACACCAATCCTTTTTAGAGCCCCGACTCTAGGAGACACAAATCCCCTTCTTCGGGGCATCAACCCTAGCAAGCACCAACTCCCTTGTCTTTAGGGCACCAACCCTAGGAAGCACCAACTCCCTTGGTCTTAGGGCACCAACCCTAGGAAGCACCAACTCCCTTGTTTTTAGGGCACCAACCCCAGGAAGAACCAACTTCCTTAAATAAAGGATATGAATCCTTCCTTGATCCTCCCTTCCACCCTCACTTCATAAGAATAATTAGTTCTTCTTCTTGGACTCTGTTGTTGTTTTGATCTTCTGATCTGGACTACAGAGACACTTTCTTCTCACAATTCTTTCTCGTTTATATATTCTTCCAACTGGTGTGAACTATGAAGTTTTGTGTCCCTTTGTTTGGACCATCGCACCTCTTTATTAAATTAAAAATAATCTTTGTTATTATTTAAACATTATTGTGAAGGATTTTANAACTCCCTTGGTCTTAGGGCACCAACCCTAGGAAGCACCAACTCCCTTGTTTGTAGGGCACCAACCCCAGGAAGAACCAACTTCCTTAAATAAAGGATATGAATCCTTCCTTGATCCTCCCTTCCACCCTCACTTCATAAGAATCATTAGTTCTTCTTCTTGGACTCTGTTGTTGTTTTGATCTTCTGATATGGACTACAGAGACACTTTCTTCTCACAATTCTTTCTCGTTTATATATTCTTCCAACTGGTGTGAAATATGAAGTTTTGTGTCCCTTTGTTTGGACCATCGCACCTCTTTATTAAATTAAAAATAATCTCTATTATTATTTAAACATTATTGTGAAGGATTTTAATTTAGTGAGTGTGCTTTTCATAAATCGATCATAGGTTATGGATTGACTTTTAACTTGATTCCATGTCTCTGCAAATATTGCAGAAATCGAATCATGTTGAGGCGCTTCCTTCAAACCATTTACATGTGACCATATGCACAAAACCACGGGCTTATTAATTAAGCAATGTACTCAACGCCTCATGGATTATCTGCTTGTAACCCATGACCGGGGGATGGAACTTAGTCCTTTGGTACTTCGTCCTTCGGGCGATTTCTCTCTCATACAATCTTCCAGAGTAGTTACCACTGACAAGGATGGATCTAATGGTTAGCATGATTCTCGGGACCAAATCAACGGCTCAGCTTTGATCCTTACATTATCCTTCCATTGCTTAATCCAACGACTAGGACTTAATCAAACATTGAGATGGACGACCATTATTTACTTCAAGACTTCCAGCCTCTGCAATATTTCAACCTCCCAGAGTAAATTTCATCAAAATAGATCAAACGATCGATATTTTTTCTTTCGTACATGGATGATACTGGTTTGTCCATAGGTCTCAAACAAATCGACGGACATGACTTGATCAACTGTTGGGTGGACGGTTCTCATTAACTTAGGGAGTTCGACGGTTTGGGTAATTTTTGTTCCAATTTCCACCAGAGTTGGTCAGTGCCA
>JZKD02S1958082.1:24238-40623 GCA_000966675.3 Picea glauca
CAGCATTGGGAGGAGATTTGCAGTCAAGGAGCGACCAAACGTTAAATAATCGACATCAAACAGGTAAACTAAGGGACAATAACTTGATCTTTTTAACCTTGTATTTGCATATGAATAATGGGGTTTATGATTGTGATGCTGGTAAAAAGTATGAGACTTTAGGTCATTTTCTGCATGCATTACAGAACCCTTAATGCTAGTCTGTAGGGGGATTTCCCACCCACAACAAAATTGGCGACCATAATGGGGAATCTCGAGGGTTTTCTGGGGATAATTTTTTGGGTATTTTAGAATTGGTTTTATTACCTTTTTTCTGAGTTTTTTGCAAGAGTCTGAGTTTGTAGGGATTCTGGTTTTCCATACCAGGACTCCCTGCATGATTGCTTGACTGTTTGATTTTCTTTCTGGAAATTTACATAGGTATACATGACCTGCAGCAGCTCTGCCCGGATATACACGCGCCCTACCTTTAGACAACCCACATATATCCGTTGGGCTGCTGAAGTGTCAGTTGCATGCTTAAGTCCATAATTTTTTTTTAGCAGAGGCAATGATCCTCTTTTCCCTGTCATAAGTGATCCTTCTCAAGGGTTTCTTAGATTTGGTCAGGGTCTCCGTGTTGTAGTCTATAGCCTAGGATAACCTCATATTAGCTTTATTCTATCAAATTTTCTTTGCTTTTTCTTTTCCAAAGTAATTTTCTCTGTCTCTAAGGGACTCTGGTTTCCAATACCAATGCTCCCTGCTTGTGCTAGACTGTGTTTTTTTTCCACTTTTTTGAGCATTTACAGAGCTATACACGCCTTGCACTAGCTTTGCATGCATGCATACGCGCTCTGCATTTGGACAACCCGCGTATATACACTAGCTGCGGAGGTGACAATCGCGTGTCTGTGTCGGGGAGGTATTTTGACAACGAGAGGCAATCATCCTCTTACCTGTCAGAAGCCAGTCTTTTTGGTCTCTGACCTAGTCTCTGTGATCACAGTCTATAACCTAGGTTTGACTGTAGCATAGTTTTATTTTCATCAAAAAGATTTCTTGAGTTTTTTGTAATAGAGTTTTAGACAAATCTGTCAGTCTTTTTAGATCATCCTTTTGAGGTTTGGTCAAGTGACCCCCTACGATTCGCAGTAGGGCCAGAAATTATTTTAGTTGTTGTTTTGTCTTCACTTTATCTTTTTGCTTGTTTTAGAAGAAAGAAAAGGAATCCATTTTTCACTTCTCTTATTTTAAAGCATGTTGAAAATTTTCATTTCTTTGTTTGATTGAGTAGTTGGTTGTTTGCATTAACAATCAAGGAATTTTTTTTCTTTCATACGTTCTTGGCCGTTTACTTAGGAAAATAAGTAGCTCGTAGTAGAGCGAAATCCTGTGTTGAGTTTGTTGTTCAAATATCTTAGAAAAAATAGTTGGAAAAGTTGGTTAAAGAATTTAAAAGAGAAAATCTGAATTTGTCAAGAAGAAGTTATTTTGTTTCAATCTTTCTGTTTATATTCTCTTTCGTCTCTCAAAACATCACGAGTTTCACTTTCATAACCTTTGAATTAATACAAGCCGAAAAATTAACGATTAATTAAAATCAACTAGACTTTATGTTTTGTAGGGTCCATCAACTAGTTTAGGCTAGAGCCTTGATTTAGGTTGGAGAGGAAACTCTTCAAGGCTGCAAAATATACATAAGAGTCTGTGCTAGGGAGTATTAAAAATCCAGTATCGTGAAAGTTATCCAGGACCCCTGTCTAACACAGGGGATAAACATGAGGTCGCGTGCAGAAAGGTAGCAAATATAACCCCTCAAAGCCGAACCAAGCGTAGTGGGGAACACATATAGAGGGCTTATCTTGGGATTTCGTCGATAGCATTTTCCACAAATCTTCGTGGGTCTCAAATCCATTTGAGGTCCTCAGTTGTATTCCGGACCACCTGCTTTCGATACCCTTGACAAGTTTCGGGCTTGATACCCTGCTCATTGCGGTCCACTCAACTATCGACTGTACCCGCTTGGTGACTGTTCACATGCTGGCAACCTAGTTGCCTTTATTTTAAGGATTTACGCAGGTGACTGCGGGGGTAGACCGCGGTACCTAGGACAGACATCAGGCCACACTTTGCAGAGTATACCTGGAGGGTTCTTCCGTATTCAAGTTGCACTTGCACCGGTAAGTTGCTCTAGTGTTGGTTGTTGTAACTGTTCTTCCAACTAGTTAGTGATTGCTTGTCTTATATCATAGGTACTTTTTTTAGTGTGTGTTGTTCTTGAATGAATAGAAAGACCTAGTGTGTCATTGATCTTCTCACACAGTGGAGGATCAGGAGCTCCGTCGGTCACGAAGGCTTCTTGGCCTGCCACCGGGTACACTAGAGTCACCCCCGCCACTGCTAAGGTGAAAACTAGACCAACAAGGGTCTTTTGAGGCGACCGGGTCACAGGAAACTGTGCCCGACCAACCTCCAAGAGAATAACTTTCGATTCCGGAGGAACCAATCATTTAAGACCTTGGAGCAGAATCTCTTGGTCCATCCGAAACTCCGACCACTGATATTTTGGTGCCCATCATCGTACATATTTATCCTTACAAGCGCCAGACAGTGTCACAAGCAACAATGGAAACAAATGCTACCACTTCTTCCTGGAATTCTCCTATTCTCGCTATGGCTATCACCACAGGGGGTGTTCCACCTCCTAACCCACCATCGTCGATCCAAACCACCATGGTCTCGACCGCCTCTACCTCGAGCAATGGTCCGATCCCGTCTATGGTGGCAACCACTGCTCCTTTCACACAGAGTGAGACAGGTCCTCTGTTCTCATATGAGATGACTAGCTCAGGTACAAGCCCTGTACTTTCCTATTCCAATCTACAGACTTTAGGTCTAGGGGCAGGGAGCTCTAACACTCCTCTGCAAGGATCCATGGGGGGAACTTCAACTTCCTTTAACGCTTTCCCTTACGGAGGAGGTCATATACCTCCTTCATCCCCTTCGCTCGGCGGTGCTCATCAACATTCCGCCGGACCGAACACACACCATAGTTCGTTTGGAGCAGGGAGTCAAGGACTACCTTCTCATAGCATGCCGGTAGGTTCAACACCATTCTCTTTGTTCAACGTGTTTGGTAACAACTCTTTCTCGTCAGCTACTTTCCTGACCAGGGGAAATCCTGGTTATGGACAACCAAATCCTATGTAGGGTACTATTCCTGCACATGGGGAAAACCCAGGAATTCCTTCTGCACAAGGACCTTGGAATTCTTGGCAGGGATCAGTTCCCTCGTCAGGGATGTCGATCAGGGGCAACCCCTTTCACAACCAATGGAACCCTGGGCAAGGCACAAGATCTATGCCCATGGGATCGACATGGGGAAACCCTTCCCAAAGTCCTTCGAATGCAATGCACACCAAACCGTCTACGTCCTATTTTGGGAATTAGCCGATGATGTCTTCACAAACACAGAATCCGTATGCTGGTCATGGCCATGGTTTTTACCAAAACCCGGGCCAACAACCCAACTTTTCTAGACAACCTGGTGCCATTCAAACTCCAAGCCCCTTTTTCCATGGTTATAACCAACAACCCAAACTACTGTTTCTAGCAATGTTGCATTTTCCAAACTTGACAAGGTTGTTGAATGAACCTATCTGTCACGATCCGTGTTGGCCTCCTATGTCGACCAAGTTTCCTTCAGACATACCAAAGTTCGAAGCCAAGCCTAACGAAGATCCAGGAGATCATGTGACTACCTTTCACCTTTGGTGCTCATCTAATTCGTTGAAATACGACTCCATACAGTTGTGTTTTTTTCAACACACTCTCATTGGGAGCGCTGTGAAATGGTACATTGAGATCGACCTCTCAATATACTCTTCCTTCGATGAATTGGCAATGGATTTATTAAACCATTTCCAATTACTTGTGAGATACGACGCCGACACCGAATTGTTGGCCAATTTTGAACAAACAAAGGCAGACCATATCTCTAATCACATCTGAGAATGGAGACACCGAAAGAGTTTGATTAAAGTGCCAGTCCCACCAACATTCCTGCTTGAGTGGTTCCTTAAGTCTTTGGTCCCATAGTTATCCAAAGACTTCGCAATGTTGAGAGTGTTTTCCGAAGAAGATGCAATCATGAGAGCTCAACAACTTGAGCTAATTTACTCTTAGTCTGTTTTACTGTATGAAATTTTGCTGGACGTGCCACGGTCAATACTTGATAAAACCAGACAGAGGGCCGGACCACATGTCGATGGTATTGTTGGTTCAACACAAACAAAGCCTGTTGATCAACTGACAAAACAATTGCAGCAATTGTCGATACAACACACAACGACTAGCCAGACCACTGGTTCGGTTGCTCCCCCTACCCAAACATCAGACGTACACAATGTGCAATTGACAAATCCGAAGGCCACCCAACAACTTGATGGAAAGAAGAAACAACGAAAGAAGGGTAAGGGGGATAAGAAACCCACTAATAATGCTGGAGGGGGAAATACCGAAAAGAGGAAGTCGAAGTATCCATGTAACCTATGCACGAAAGACAACCCGAATCACCAGTGCCCTCGGCTTGCGGAGGCCCAAAATTTATTGTCACAACAACAACTTGCTGTGTTAACAAACCCATTTCAACATGGGAAAAATTTAACTCAAGCCTCTACAAGAACAGAAGGGGGCAATCAAGGACCCCCTCCGTCTTTGAGTAATCCTTCGTTCGCGAATGTGTATATGATAAAATGTGATGCCTATATATCGACTAGAGCACATGACTATGGAAAGCCAAGAACCTTTGAGAAAGGTAAATAAGACGAAATCCCATATCTTCCTCTCCAAATCGAGAAGATGTTGGCCGAAACAATGAAACACATCCCAAAAGGTGCGTTCAAGAAATATTCTCACAACCCAAACGCAAGGGCGCCCATAACTACTCTATGGTGGAGGATTTGTCTCAAACCCCTTGTGCGATGTCTGCTTTAGAGGTCCTCCAGAGCTTCCCTTCCCAGAGAAAGGCTCTATTAGTCACCTTAGGATAAGTTGAGACTTGTAATCCAGGTACAATCATGCTTGATACGACTGACTTAAAACCTCGTCTCCCTTACCACATAGCGTTCCAGATAGTAGTGGCTTACACCACAAAATTTTTTACTCGAAACATTTTCTACATGGTGTTTGATGAGGGTGCCTCGACATGCGTAATGTCTTTGGCATGTTGGAATGCCATTGGCTAGCTCGCTTGATCTCCGTCACCTACTCTTCTTACCGCTTTCGACGGTCGTTCGTTCCGACCACATGGCATCATCCCCTCTTTCCCCGTGTAGTTAGGAGGGAAGACTGTGTGTGTAGAGGTTGAAGTGTTCGATGCATCTCTCAACTACAATCTCTTGTTAGGAAGGAGTTAGAACTATGCCATGTAAGCAGTGGTTGCTACAGTTTTCCGGGTCTTGTTGTTTTCACATGAGGGTCGGATCTTGACCATTGATCAGTTGTCTTTCTCTCGTCCTGACCCTTCATTGGGGGCATCCGGGGTCCTGATAATTTATAATCCTCAACCTGACATCGTCAACATAGGGGTTGGTTTGTGCCCACCTTTGAAGGGTACTTTCGATTACCCGCCTCCTCAAGGCGATGTTAAGTTCATATCAAACCACCATAAGGTTGAGATTTTTTAGGTCTCGTCATTTCGTACGAATTACTTCAACGATCCATGGATTATTCCTTCCCCATCGGCCATGATGGAAGGGACAGGGCACCATGGTATGTCCATGCCCTTGTCCGCGGAAGAATTTGCATACTCTATAGTCCAGCAATCTTCTGCCAACCCCGATCCAACTCTCGCACAAGAGTTAGATCTGATTCTAGAGCCTATTTGGGCTCAAGGTTCCCTTGCCGATATTGATTATTTAGACTTAGTATTGCCCTCAGACGAAGCGATTATTGAAGCAATGAATAGTCCAAACAAACCTTGGGACGATCTCCATCATAGATCTTATTTCCTCCCAAAGTTAAGAAGAATTGAAGCAGGGAAATTCACTTTGACTATGACTAGAGATAGGTCTTGTCCTATCAATCCCTTGGCTACACATGTTGTTTATGTCGAGGGTAATATGGAAACCATTGCTGAAACTATACCTATTAATATCTCCAGAACCCTTGGCATTGTGGAGAATGTTTTCATCGGAGCTGACTATTCCCCTGAGGAGATTCGAATCTACACAGATTTATTTAAAGAATTTCGCGACGTTTTTGCCTGGTATTAGGAGGAAATGCCAGGCATTGATCCAAAAATTGTTGAACACGAAATCACGACTTATCGTGACGCTAAGATGGTCTGGCAGAAGCTTTGTCCGGTTAATCCTAAGAAGGCAACAATGATTAAGGTTGAAGTAGAGAAACTTCTCAAAGTAGGTTTTATCTACCCCGTCCATTTGACCCAATGGGTGTCAAATCTCGTGCCGGTCGACAAAAAACAGGGTATGATTCGCGTATGTATGGACTTCCGGGATTTGAACAAAGCATGTACAAAAGATAATTTCCCCATACCATTTATTGACCATATCGTCGATGAATGCACAGGTTGCGAGGCCTTTTCTTTCATGGATGGTTTTTCGAGATACAATCAGATACAAATCAAACCCGAAGACCAACACAAAACATCTTTCATTTTTCCATGGGGTACATTCGTTTATCATAAGATGCCTTTTGGTCTGAAAAATGATGGAGCTACCTTTCAGCAGGCCATGTCTTTTGATTTCCATGACCTCAAACATATAGTTGAGGCCTACCTAGATGATTTAGCATCACGATCTCATAAGAGAACTGATCATCCCACACACCTCCGACTTATCTTTGAGCGATGTCGCTACTTCCAGATTCACTTGAATCCAAACAAATGTAGTTTTTGCGTGACGTTGACCATCTGCTAGGTTTCATAGTTTTGACAACAGGGATCATGGTCGATCATCTCAAGGTTGAGGTAATACTTCAGTTGCCTCCCCCGCGTACAATCCTTCAGCTTCAGAGTTTACAGGGGAAAACAAAATTTTTACGATGTTTCATCGCAAATTATGCCGAGATCACAAAGGGATTTATGCGTTTACTGAAGAAGGATGTTCCTTTTCATTGGGACGAAGCCGCTCAACTCTCTTTTGAAGCGTTGAAACGCGCCCTCAAGACTGCCCCTCTGCTTCGACCACCCAATTACAATAAGGATTTATTATTGTACTTGGCTGCAGCAGAGTCGACTATCGGTATGGTCTTAGTTCAGGAGGATGATTTACTCTCAGAATATGTGATTTATTACCCTGAGATGAGGATTGGTTGGACCAGAACTCAATTATTCCCACATTGAAAAATTTGCGTTGGCAGCAGTTCATGCTGTCCAATGGTTCCGTCATTATATCTTTTTTCGCAAGACCACCGTCATTGCCTTTGTGAATCCGTTTCAATACGTGTTGACACGTTGGGTAATTGGCGGAAAGATCAATAGATGGATAGTTGTCCTCCAGGAATTTAACTTAGATTTTGTTTCGGCGAAATCCAAAATGTCACTGGTCTTTGCGGAACTCATCTTGGAACTTTCGTTCGAGCCAGGTGATGTTATTCCCAAAGAGTTGCCTATTCAAGGAGACATGTTTTTGATATCATATTTGGACCCCTAGTATGGAGATATACTGGTCTATCTCCAGACTTTGAAGTGCTCTGCCTCTGCTTTTCATGATGAGTGTCGCCGCATACGCCATCAGGCTAAGAACTATCTCATACTCAAAGATACTTTGTATCATCGAGGTGTAGATTGCATTATTCGTCGGTGCCTCACTCATGCAGAAGCATAAATCAGGCTTAATGATTTCCATACTGGAGCATGTGGTGGTCATTTGTCTGGGCTGACAACAACCCAAAATATTCTACAAGCCGGTTACTTCTGGCCGACATTAATCAAAGATTGTATTGTATCAGTGAAGAAGTGCCACCTGTGTCAAATCTTCTCTCGAAAGATGAGGGCACACCCTGCTCCCATGTTTCCCATCATCACCGTTGGTCCCTTCATCAAGTGGGGGATTGATTACACTACATGCAACCCTCCTTCAGCAAGGGGGCACTATTATATCATCGTAACCGTAGACTACTTCATGAAGTGGGTCGAAGCTATGCCAACGTTCAAGGATGATGGAGAGACTATCGCTCTCTTTTTGTTCAACCAAATCATAGCAAGTTTCAATGTTCTGAGAGAGATTGTCACTGACCATGGTAGTCACTTTCAGAACACAATGATGTCCGAGTTAACATCAAATCTTGGGTTGAAGCAAGAACATTCATCACCCTACTACCCACAAGCGAATGGTCAGGTGGAAGCTGTAAATAACTCTTAAAACCATCCTACAACGAACGATCAATTCTACCAATTCAAATTGGCATTTGATGTTATACTCGACATTATGGGCCTACCGAGCATCTGTTAAGACTGCAACTAGTTTCTCACCTTTCCAACTCATTTACAGGCTAGAAGCAGTCTTGCCTATTGAGTGATAAATCCCATCTCTAAAGTTGGCAGTACAGTTATTTCCAGACACTTCACCGCTTGAAGAGCGTTTATTATACCTCGAGCAGCTCAATGAGCAGGGTCGTGACACGACCTTGGCCAATGAGGCTCACAAACAAAAAGTCAAGTGTCAGTATGATCGGTCTGTTCGTCCTCGGATGTTCTCTGAAGGTGACCTTGTTCTGGTCTATGACCAAGATAAGGACCCCCTAGGGGTAGGCAAGTTCAAATCCATGTGGTTCAAACCTTTCATCGTATAAGAGGTTCATAAAAAGGGTGCTTATCATCTTGTAGACTTTGAGGGAAATGCTTTGGCAGAGCCTAGAAATGGGATCTACCTCAAGAAGTATTACTCATAGGTGGGTCACCTTGGGTAACTTTTTGTAACATATGTATAGTTCGTGTACATTTGCGTTTTTTTAGTTTTTGTCTTTTTGGTTTTGTGGATGTGTCATTTTTGATGTCATATTTTTCACTGTGGCATATGTCAAGTGAATCAGAGGTGTTCGTTGAGTTTGCGAACGACGCTAGCCGATAGACTCGAAGGCTTGCTTCCGCGACTTGGGTGATTTTCACACCTCAAGGCCAACTGCTATCTTCAGGAGGTATCTGTTTAGGTGACACCACAAACAATGTCGCCGAATACAGTACAGTTCTAGAGTTTCTCCGAATCTCTCACCTCTGGGTATATTTATATGCTCAATTGGTTGTGTCTCAGTTAAATGGAGTTTCTCGTGTTTACGATCCTACTCTACACCGACGGTTCCTTAGGGTACATCTCTTAGAACGAAGCTTTGATTACATTACGTATATCCATGTTCCTAGGAGATTGAATCAAGTTACAGACACTCTAGATAATCATGTATTAGACTGGCATATTGCACACATATGATAAAAATATACACACACACACATGAAAATACATTTGTAAAGTAGATGTAATCCATAAGACATAAAAATCCATATATAATATAAAAAATATCAGAGTACATGGGTGGGCGCAAGCGCCTAAAAAATACATCTAGTAAAGAGTCATAGGGATTATGCCCTCAAAAATATACAAAAGGTGCCCTCGGCACATAGATAGTCTAGCCTAACTAAGGACGGGGCCTGTTGGCCCTGTTGTACTGAACAACAACGTTTTCCAAATGACAGAAAATCTGGACCCAAGTTCGTGGCACCCCAACTACATGAGGCTTCATAGATGGCGGAAGATCCTTGATCTCTGCCATGGGGACTGTGCGAGTGAGCGAGGTAAGGTTCTTCTCTACTCGTCTCAAAACTCTCTCAGCCTCACCGGCTGGAGGTCCCCTTGCTGCTGCTGGTCCGCCAACTGCAGCTGGTGCGGCCTCTGGTTGAGGACGTCTCCTGGTCCTTGCAAAGTCCGCTGGATGCACTGACCCCACATCTGCACATAACAAACACATATCTGTCAGATACTCTGATATATATAAAAAAAATGATATATGTAAAAACAACATAAAAATTAAATAACTTTGAAAAGCAAGCTTACCTAGCTCTCCTCATACCACTCCGGGAGGTACGTCCATGTCAGGGTCCCTGGAAAAGTCAATTCTGGCATAGGGATAGTCCTCTATCGCCACAATCTTCCGAGACCACCAATCAAAAAACTTGTCATCGAAGGCCTCGATAGTCATCCCTCCCCCTGTTGCGGAAACAACGTCGCCCATATGTTTACTACTGGAGAAGAGGCTACGTGCCCTCGTACAATCTCCTGCAGACTCAGACTAGGCACCCTCTCAAATAAGAAAGAACAAATGATAGTACCAAACCCAAAGTTTCTATGCCTCCGCATCCGACACTCTGTCAACTGTCTTTTCATGCAGTATAGTAACGTAGTACTCCAGTAAAAAAATTGTGCATTTAAGCACTGAACCACACAATTCATGTGCACCCGGAAAGCCTGGTGTAAAGCTGCGGATCCATTAATCCTCCCAATGAGTAGAACTATTGCTTTCAGCGATAGGTCATTGATCTTATGAACCGGAACCTGAGTGCCCACCATGTCAGTACCTGCCTTGCAATGGAGGTTAATCAACTCTGCTATGTTGTGAGGCTCAGAAGGAAAAGTGCGAAGGTTGACTGGTTCCCCTCTCCTTGAGAGGCCAGTCAGAAAGTAGATATATTCATTCGTTGGAGTCAACGAATGTCCCTCAAGCATGAATGCCTCCGCATCCAGGTGCCAGTAATCGATCAAGGCATTCAACAGTCTAGGTTGTGCCCGCATAAATTCATTCCAGAAGAACTTAAATAAGCCACATTGAGCTAGTGCAACTACAACATTAGGGTCATCTGAGACCGTAGCATCAAAGTCCTCATGCTCTCTCTCCCTCCAGTGAACATATATCTTGCAATTGACAAGTCCAGGGGGGATTAGCCCTTGCATTTTTTAATTTTTCCTATGTTGGAGGGTATACACAGGCTGTAATGTAGACAATCGCGTATGCCCGCATGTAGTATTTTATCTGCACGCGGGCATATGCTGGATGTCATAAGACAACCCACGTATACGTAGGGCCGACCATTTTAAAGGTCAACGCCCCCCCAAAAAACAAAAAGAAATGCTTAAATGAAGTATTGAGATGCAAGGGGGATTAGTATGTACTTACTTAGTCCAATCGGAAGTTCATTCCATCCACCGAAGCTCCCAGAATCAACTCTTTTGTCAAAGGGATGTTTTTGGCTCCACAGTAAATTTCTCAATTAACAATGGTGATGATGAGCTGCCAACTTCTATTTATAAACTTTTTGGCCCCTTTTTGTCATTTTTTGGACCCTTTTGTCATTTTTTCTAAATTGAAAATCATTTAGTATGGTTTAGGAGTTTTCTATGGATTGTTACGATAAGTGTTACTTTGGGTATTGGGAAACATTTTGGAGATTTGGGTCTTTTTAAAGGTCCTTTGGTAAAAAGTTGTTTTTCCAACTTGTTGCATTTAAGTTAGGATTCCACCTCAACTTTATGCATCTCGTTATATTTATCACTACACCATAGGATTGACCCCACCAAGTTGAGACACTGAACCATTATTGATGCTTTACAAGTGTCGTAATTTAGTGGTAGAGCCTACCTTAACATGGATTCCCTAGGTAGATCCTGGTTGCAGTTTGGTGTCCATGCCGTCACTAATGACTATAGGCTTAGGAGTCCTTATTAGTTTTTCCTGACTATGAGTTTGAGCCTCATTTGCATGACTCATTATCACTCTTGACCTCATACTCGGGACTCCAAAAACATAACGGGTCTTCTTTTAATCCCTTTTCAGACCTCTAAACATGAAAAGATTTTCGAGCGATCTTGTGACCTTTCACGCTCGCTAGATTGAAATTTGAAGTCACGTCTATCTGTCGGTAGTTTACCCATTTTTTGGTCCGTATGGTCAATTGTATGAACAAAGGTATACTCTAGGGGCCTCATTTCTCTAGAAGAGTATTCTCAGGTATAATTTTACCCCTTTTTCGGGCCCGAGGGACTAAATTTACGAAAAAGGAACCCCCACAGAGTCCATAGTTAAGCTCTTTTCAGACTCCCTAAAATTGAAAAGATTGTTGAGTGACCTTATTCTTTCACACTCATTAAAATGGTCCAAAAGAACATTCCCGATGGAGTCCATAGTTAATCTTTTTTCAGACTCCTTAAAAATGAAAAAATTGCTGAGTGATCTTGTCTTTATCACACTCGTTAAAATGGTTTTGAATAGACGTCTGGTCGGTGCTAGTTTACCCCTTTTTCGAACCGACTAAACTATCTTCGAAAAAGGTACCCTAGTGGAGTCTCCTTTTACACTTTTTTAGACTCTCTAAATATGAAAAACTGTTGCGCTTACCTTTTCTGGGCTTGTTAAACTTACATCGAAGGACGTTACCATTGCGTGTCTTATTAATTGCATTTGCATACCTACGTCTTTGGCCTAATGAAGACTCCATGTTGCTCTCGAATGAACCATCTGAAACATGCCTTAGACGCAATCCCTATATCAATTTGCCTCTGTGTCTTGACACCTTGGCCCACGGAGGATTTTTCCCGAGTGTCCTTTACACTCGATCCTCCCTTGTAACATAGAATTCTTTTATTCTTTTTCAATCTTTCCACAATTATTGAAAAAGACATAAAAAAAAAAATCAAATATACCCCAAAAAGAGGAAGGGAAAAGTATTTTCTTTTTGTTGGCATCACAATGAGTCACCCTTGGACAAAGCACATCATTTCGTTTGTTCGTCAAGCCCTGGGATTTAATATGAACTTAGGAAGTTATTCTCGCTACATAGCACTGTTTCCTCCTCCGTTTGGTTATTCTTCCAAACATATGGAGAGTTTGCGTTGCCTCCGATGAACTTATGTCAATATCATGCTGCCTGAGTCTCATCATTTGTAGTGCTATTGTCCAAGGGAAGTTTTTACCAAGCTTGAGTCAGCCCCTCTACAGATTGTCTCTTTCCCTCATGTCCGACCATCCCGAAATCCCAATCAAGTCTTTGTTCGAAGTCCATGAAGCCCTCAACTTGATCATCAAAATCCTCTAGTCTGTTCCTGACAAGCCATCGAAGACCTCTAGGTAGTGTTTTCGTACACTCATATTACACTCCTACCCAAGTTGTGAAGCTTTTGAAGTTGTTTCTCGAGCTCTGAAGGCCTCATCTCTAGCCATCAGGCCTTATTCGCTTCTTGAAGATGGATACTATACATGTATATCTTTTTGATTTCGAGATGTAGATCCATTGTGTATTGCTCGCGGCTACACTTTATATAGTTATATGACATGGATCTACAGTGTATTTGATTAGTAGCCATGATTTAATTTCATTCTGAGCATGGGTATGCCCGCCTTGGTGAGACAATTGTTATTTTGTAGATGGCACCTCACGAACTCTGGTCTTTGGGCTCACTTGTTTCGTATGTTAGTGAAGATTGATAATGTATTTTGGCCATCATATGCTCTTTTGACCTCACACATTAGGGGGCATCTGTTATAACCCTAATTTGCACCAAATATGCTTACTTGGCATCAGGCCATCTCATTTTACATATTTTTCCAAGCCACTACTGAACAACTCTTCTTAAAAACACCCTTTTTTAAGGCACACGGGCCCTACTCCACCACTGCATGCGTGTATACGCTGGCTGTCCCACTACAACCCGCGTATACCTACAAAAGCATGAAAAATGGAAAGTTGCAAACGAAACTCACAGTTTTGGGTAATTGACCTAAACCATTTGACTGCCCATAGCCAGTCACTCAACCAAATACCTAGCCCTTTCTAGCCTATAAAATAAGGGGTATAGGTCCCATTTGGAAGGAGGAAAATAATTGTAAAGAAAATCTACCCGATTTCGCATTCCCTTTGTCCCAACCTTTTTCAACTAGCGTGTAAAGAGAAGCATATACAAAAGCAGTTGGAGCACAGTTGAAGAGGATCCCAAGACTAGATTCAAGGAGCAGTGGCCAATCTCACTATTGTAAGGTTACTCTTGTGAGATTAATAAAAGAAGTACTTTTCCCGTCCCACCATATGAGGTTTGCAATGTTTAAATTTGATATATTTTGATAAAATATCTAACCCATTAATTCATAGATCATATGCATGTGGAGTTATTTATTTGTATTTTTATGGATGCAGGTCAACATTGGGAGGAGATTTGTAGTCAAGGAGCGACCAAACGTTAAAGGATCGACATCAAACACGAAAACTAAGGTACAATAACTTGATCTTTTTAACCTTGTATTTGCATATGAATAGTGGGGTTTATGATTGGGATGTTGGTAAGAAGTAGGAGACTTTAGGTCATTTTTTGCATGCATTACATAACCCTTAATGTTAATCTGTAGGGTAATTTCCCACCCACAACATGTAGATCCATATATCTACGACTCCCTTTACTTCGAAAATTCGACATTCGGGAGTTTTAAGATGAAAACTCCTCGTGACTCCCGGAGTTGTTCAACATCATGCTGACCATAGTCTAAATATGACGGTCAGTGTCTATCCACATAGACCCACATATCTACGATTATCGTGGGTTCACGACTTTGGTCTTCCCCCTTCGGGAGTTCCTCTTCCCATTAACACAATGAATCAAAACTATCAAAGTTCCACTCCTCGAACCATGGGATCTGGCGACATGTATCCCTTCCGATGGATGGTTCCAATTTGCTTCGGACTTTGGGACTTTAGAGGATCCATCTCCCTTACGAAGAATACACGTGGGAAAAAACGAGCGTGCAAGAATGCTTACACGTGGGAAAAATGAGCGTTTTCTCGAATCCTCTAGAAGGAGAAACTTCCATGGTGAGGTTGCATCTGAATGGTTTGGATCTTACTCACTTTCATGATTTAGTGGGATCATCCTAACCTCCTGTTGACCCAAAAATCTGCTCTGGGCTCAACATGGTGTTTTACACAGTTACTTCTCCATAAAATCCCCTTGGTGCTATGGTTCCAGTCGAAGACAGTGGCGGGGGTCATAGTTACTATGGCCTCTGCCCTTGAAAGAGTATCAGTTGGGTGCACTCAGGGATTTGTGGGCCTTCCCATGACATTTCTTCCTCATGTCAAGGCTTTTCTATTCAAGGAGTACAACACTGCCAAGTGGTAGGTATCGGGACAAGCTTTTCAACAAGCTATCATGAGCTTGATTCCGAGTCAGTATGACCCATATGAGGAGCGCAAAGTCAAAGTCACCCGAATGGGCAAAACTAATAGTTGTAGCTTCCTGGTCTGATTCTGTTCAGGTTATGGTATCAAATGGAAAATCAAACCTAGACATGGTGTAGGGAAGTGTGAGACCTTTCCAACGGTATATCCCGTGCTTGGTTTCGACCCCCGGTTAGTGAGAACGATCCTTCGCAAGTTTATGACCACTTTTGGACATCAAATTGGTTGCAGTGCTTCATGATTTAAAATTTGTGGGTAAAGAGTTATAAATCAGATATTCAAAAATTCCATGCTGTAATAGACTCAGACACCTTTCCAACGACATCTTATTTGCCTCATTCCGACTCCAGATGGCTTGGTTAGAGCTGTCACAAGTTGGACAATAATTTTAGGCAAAAAGGGGTCCACCAACTCACATGACAGGGTTTCATAACAGCTGAGACAGTCATAAATGACCCTGGAACAAAATTATATTTTCACCTCATCGAAGTAATCGTCGATACCTTTCCGACGGTACCTCATTTGCCTCGATTGGATATCGTATGACGATTTGGCACCTTTCGCAAGATTAGGTGTCATGTGGGCCCACCGGCAAGACAGAGGTTTTTTAAGTGAACACTGTTCTGGGATGAATTTGAAGGCTAAGGTGGCATTATCTCAAGTTGGTGATGAAATATTCCTGATGTCCTCGTCAAGACCTTTCCAATGACGTGACTTGCGTCCAATTCCGACTCCGTCTCTCCAGTCAACATTTTTGGGCTGAATCAGCTGCAGCAGAGTCAAAGTCAAAGTCAAAGTCAAACTTTGACTTGCACAAAATTCCAAAAATATTAAAAATTAATAAAATGTTTTATGAAACATTTTCAGGAAAAATTGGAAATTTGGGGCATGGACATGTAGCCTCATGCAAAATGGAGAAAATTGATTTTTTGGAAAAATTGAAAAAAAAAACAAAACCTCCCTCCACCTCTTTCCCAAGTCATTTTGTCAATTTGGCAGAGGAGGGAGAGCTCTGCAACAGCAGTCATGGCAGAAGGGGGAGGTTTCAAGCAGCAGCAAGAATGCAGCAGTGTTCAGCCATTTTTCATACTGCCATCTCCAACAGTTGGTCAGGTAACCCATTATGCTCATTTCCAGAAAACCAATAAGATAATTGCTGGTTGCTTTGAGG